>JAMKCH010020046.1:0-35807 GCA_023653785.1 Ophioderma brevispina | reverse complement strand
TTAATCAATGCGATCTTGTTATTCGCCAAGAGGTAGGAACGCATATAAAAGAGTTTTGACTACTTCCTACGTGCGCGTATACACAGGAGCAGCAGTGTGCTGTTATAGTAGGAAACATACCTGGAATAATATACTATATACTAGGTATATTTCATCGTGTGAAGAACCATTAACGTCTAACGTGAACGCTCTTCGTAAACGTCTGTCTATTAGAATCTTGTCACAAGAGGATGATTGGGAATCGACAGACGCTACGAAATAGCGTTCGTGTTAGACGAAATGTTTCTTCGCAACATCCCTATTTTAGGGGGGTTTTTTCTCGATCATTCCAACACCTGTGGCAGGGTATTTAGCACAATGCACAGAGAGACACGCACACAGTATGAACAGTAAGATCGAGCGATCCATGAACAAAGACTTACATATGTTCAAGTACAAGTGCACTAGGGGCGGTCCGAATCGGAGTATAAAGCAGGGCGAAGGACGAGTGAATACTTAATACGAGTTATCGGAAACTGACGTAATCATGCCGAACTAGTAGTATTATTGTTGTACTCAAGTAGCCAGTATCGAAATTCCTTTAGCTTTTTTGTTACAATTATCTGTGTAATTGTAAAGAGTCGTGTGACCCCGTTCAAGGGTAGGTTGGATAAACACGCAATTTAACTCTGCTTTTCGCTACTGCTTTTTGCGATTCTGGAACCGCCCCTGAAGTGCACCCCTCTCACAAGGTATCTGACCACCCATATTAACGCAATCGCATGCCTTCATAGAATTAAACTGACTAACAATGTTTCAACGAGGTTTATATGCCATATACGTGATGCGTGTATATTACGCGAAACGTAGAATTATTTTGTTCAATTGAAGTCCATTCACAGTTTCAGTTAGTATTTCAATCGAGTCAGTTAGTAGTTTATACGTAATGAGTAAAAAAGAGCAGCTGCGATCCAGGAGCGACATTCCTCGCTCTACTCTCAGGATCGCTCCAGGTAAACCTACCTGTAATCTTTCTTGCCAACTTAGTCCTGACAATCGATGCTTGCAGTGAGCTTTGGCGCCAAATTCAACAACGGGAAATCAACAACGTGTACCTATCGCTTGAAAAACAAAGGGTCGCTTTGGATACAGTAACCAATAACTGTGAAAATCAGCCCAAAAATTTAAATTTGAAATAAGCAAAATAAAATAAAGATGATAGATAATATTGAATTTATTAAAGGGGTTTAGGCTAATAGTCAGGCGGAAGTTTGCGCACACAGCCTGGAGGATGGAAATTGAGTACAGACTTTTTCTATCGATAGATTTTAGTTTATTAGGAACAACCCATCATTTTTGGAGGGTGTTCAAAATTGGTGCAGTGGCAATTTTTGGAAAATCCAATATGGCTGCTTGCATGTCCCAATCACTAAAGAAACCTGAAATATTTCTGATAGAGACAATATTTTTTGGCGGTACTACTCCGGTGGTTTGTAAAGCCAACGGGGAATGTAATTATGCATTTGATCATTACATTGCCACACACAATCCAATAGGTGCTGCTCAAAAGTCAAATATGCACTCGGAATCTTAAAAATGATCATAACCCGCAATTTAAACCATTTATGATACACAAAATACATCTTGACACCTAAAGCAGCTCTGTCTTTTTTCAAAAATATGTTCCAATTGAACACACTCTGCAATTTTTATTTTAAACTGCAATGCTTTTGAACACATTTCGGACACGTCAAGTGTTCTACACATTTTACAATGTAAAGGCATGATTCTAGTGTCTTTATGTATGCTTTTATGTTTACACTTACGAGATATTGTAATTTTAATCACTAGAGACCTTTATTGCCATTTCTAGGTGGAAGCAGACATTTTCCAAATTCAAGATGCAGCCAATATGGCCGCTTTTTATTCTTTAGAAATATTAAACCTGTATTGTATCTGTGTCATGTAGTTAGCAATAACTAATTATTATTCTGACGGTGAAAAAACAAAAAAAAAACCAAACAAAACCCCAAAAAAAAACCAAAAAAACAAACAAAATTAATGTATGGTCTAAGTTATATGACCATTTACACCTACTTATTGGCATTTTCGGCTTCTTTAACATGCAAAAATGTTAAGATGGGGGCGAATGGCTGTCTTTTGACCTTCTTTTAAACCTATCAATTACATATATTATGTGTTGTTTTAGGTATAACATCCAAAAATGATTATTAAAGTTTAAATTAAAGTATGAGATTTGTGTCTTTGAGCATTACACACTTGATCTTGTGTATTTTTGTTTGACACCAATGTTAAAATGTGAACACTGACGGCCAATAAATTAAGAATCAATTTGACAATTTGTAGGTGTGGATATCTTACAGGCATCATAGTGCTTTGCCGCCTTGATTATTCAGCCTATTAACACCCTTAAAAAAAAGATGTCCGATATGAGTTCCTATATATATATCTATATATATATATATCTATAGATCATCTATCTATCTATCTATCTAATCTATCTATCTATCTTCTATCTATCTTATCTATCTATCTATCTATCTACTATCTATCTATCTATCTATCTATCTATCTATCTATCTATCTATCTTCTATCTATCTATCTATCTATCTATCTTCTATCTATCTATCTATCTATCTATCTATCTATCTATCTATCTATCTATCTATCTATCTATCTATCTATCTATCTATATATCTATCTATCTATCTATCTATATATATATATATATATATATATATCTATATATATATATATATATATATATATATATCTATATATATATATATATATATATATATATATCTATATATATATAGGTATATAACAAAATTATAACAGTTGGTCCTAAATATTGCCGTAATACTGAGGAGGAAATTCCACACGGTTTCGGGCATCGGCCCGTCTCTGGTGAATGTGAATAGTAGAGTGACCCTCACTTAGAATGATACAAAGGGATATACGCATGAACCGGAGAGGGACGCTGGAGAAATCACACTTAAACAAATGAATACGAACGTACGAGATAAACAAGAATGGTCTTTAAAATGGGAAGGTGGATGGCGGACTGTTGAAAAACAAACGTGCCGGCAAGAACAAGAGTCATAAAAGAGACGACGCGATAATGCGTGGCAAAAAATTACTTCTTGAATGCAGTGAATCTGGCATTACGTCGCTGCTGTTGGAGTGTACCCAAGATATGTATGATTCGTGGTTCAGTGTTTTTCGAATTGATCGGAACCTGACAAGTGAATTGAGTTTTAATGCTTTGTCTAAACTTTCCACTGCAATTGCAACCAGATTTGTGTCCGTTCCTTATATGTTGATATGGTCCCTGGTAAAATTCCAAGGTCAAAGGGCATCCCAAGATAAGTGACACTAGGGGTGGGCAAGTAGAACTTTTTTTACAAATCCTTTTGTTAAAACCTTTGGACCTGAAATGAATCAGGAAGCTTTGTCACACAAGATAAATAAATTTTTAGGTGGGTTCATTGCACTTTAAGTTTTGTAAATGAAGTCTATTAGTGTGGTGCCTTATCGTAATGTTTTTGGATTGTCGGCTATTTTGCTACATTTTGATTTTTTTTGTTCTTTTTTGGTGAAGATTAAAACCTAGGGAACTCAAATTGGATGTGTTACCAATTTTTTTTCGACCACCGTTTTGATGCCATATTGGATTTCAAAATGGGCCGCTATTTTAATTTATTGTCCCCATATCTAGCTTGTGGGGACTTAGAAAGGTTTAAAAATTGGTTTTTGTCTCTACCCATGTTTTTAATAACTAAGATGCTATAGAAAACCGTTATTTAAGTTTCAACTAATTTGTTTAGCGCATCTTGAATTCAAAAATTTACTTTTGGCCTGTATCTGACTTCTGAATACATACAGTGGTACAAACGATGGCAATACTAATGTTTGTGATACTAGGTTTCAAAAAAACCGTTTTTTTTTTTAAAGTTGCAACTAATTCGTTGGTGGCTATCTTGAATCTAAAGAGACCCCGACATGATTGAATAAACCTAGTCCTGTATATTGACTTTTGGAATGGCATTATGGACTAAATACGGTGGCAATGCCCTGTTTGTGATACTGAGGTTGCTATATTTAAAGCGTATGGAAGGGCCAACTAATTTCGTGTTGGGCCATCTTGAAACCAATAGGGACGACATTTAACCCTCGTCGTACTAAACCTTTTCGCATGGTTTACCGGGGGGTTGTTAACATCCCCTAGGAATTGGTTATAAAGCATCCGATGGATTGACGTAATAAAGTCCACGAGTTGGCAAACAATTGGCGGTTGCACAGAAATAGGCGAAAATCAAATTTTGCGCGAAAAAAAAGTAGGAACACGGATTTTTCATGCGGGTTTCAGATCTTGGCAATTACAGTTACATTAAACAGAGTTTTAGAGCATTACTGGCAGAATAATCTCAAAAATGTATCCTAGATTTCCTGGGTGGCAACCACCCTCTACCTTCAATTTTGAAGGCACACAACTCACCTTGGTGAAGGTGCTAAGTTCACATAATTTTCGTAAAATGACTGGAAATGAAGGAAAATGATAATTTGGAAGCTTTTTACGAAAGCTTTGTCATTTTAGCGCATCGGAGGAAAGATCCACAGGGGGTTTTTAACACAAAGACGAGGGTTAATATACTTCGGCCTGTATCGTGGAGTTGGAAATAACTTTAGAGCGGCTAAAATAATGAATTTGACTGTTCATTTTGTTCGCTCAGCTGTTGCCTGTACTTGAATTTCAAAAGGCCGCTATTTTGTCAATACATTCTCCCATATATTGGCTTCCAAGACTCCAGAGGAGTACAAAAAGATAGTAACACCAACGTATGTGATTACTAAGGTTCCAATGATGCTACTCTCGGGTTTAGCTTATTTGTTAGACCACCATATTGATTTCAAAATGGTCGTCAATACTATCATCTATTTTGCTTTGTATATTGGTGGTGAGCTACATATAAAGCAAAAGGAGGGACACTACTCATGTTTGTAATACCAAGGTAAGGTTTTCAAAATAGCCACGTTAATTGTATAGCCATAAAGGTAAAGGGGACAGACAGGTGGTTGAAAGTCTGGTGGCTAGTGTAATTAGTCGGATAGAACTTAACTGAGAGAAGCATCAAAGTGAGTATACTAAACTAATACTTAATAACTTATAACAAGCGACAAATCCACCAAAGTGACCTGGACATCACCGTGGGGTGCCTAGGCTGCTAAAACACAACGAAATAAATCAGAAGACATCGAAGGCTTATGGAAAGGAGTCTTTATTTTAGATGCAGGAGGAAAACGAAATTCTCAGAGAAAATCTGCGAGGGCGGGTATGGATTGGCACCATATTCACGTACGAACTGGCTCGCAGGGAAGCGAACCCGGGCCAAATTGGTGAAGGAGAGTCGATGAGCCACCTTCACCAACCCGTCCACCACTATACAATTTTATTGCTAAAATTATAGACCAAGGGTTTAGTGGATTGGAAGAATCCACCGGGTACCATATTGGCACCCTTTGCCAATTGGGGTTACTGAGGTCACAATTCACATTAGGGGATCAAATTCTAAAAGATTCAATAAAGTTATGAAATATTACAACTTCTTCTAAAAAAAGGAATAGAAGTCAATGGTCACAATCATCCATAGGATGCCTAATTAACATGTATAAGAAAAATAGGTCAGAGGATAAACAAATCTTTGTACGGGGGTCCTATTTAAAAAGCTTAAAATTAAATAATTATTAGCCTATATATTTTTTAAAAGAGTTTCTTTTAAAAAAAGAGAGTGCCATAGCTACAAACTACATTTAATACTATGATGTAAATACGGTTCAAGGCCACACAGACAATGGGGTGTTAAGTTTCAGCCATTTCTATCCCCAAGACGAAATATTAGATTTAGAACCTAATACCTTTTCAGACTCCTCGAGTCAAGATAAATAAAATGCGACTACTTTCAGTTTACGTAGAGCCATTTTGAAAATTTGAATCCTGTAAAAGATATTTTATCCTTCAACCTACACATCCTTTATTAGACATTGTGCTGACATTCACATTGACTTTTTACTCCTTGGGACTTCAGGAAAAGATCTTGTGATATTCCGTAACTTTATTGCTGAACTTGGAGATTAATTCCTAATGGACGGGACCTCAAACACTCAATTTGCGCCAGGAGTGTCACGGTGTCACCCAGTGGGATTCTTAAAGAAGTACCGGTGGTCTGTCACTTTCAGCAATAAATTGCATTATATACGCAAACTTCCGCTCATACTGTGGTCTTCAATAAGGCCCGCCAAACCGACTGTCAGGATCCAAAAATCAGCATAACCTTAGGATTATCATTTATCGAATGAGTTGTCTGAGGAGTTGAGGTGAAGATGTGTGAAAAATAATTGATAACAGTGGAAATTCAAAAAAAAAATAAGGAAAGCAGAACGTATTGAGTAAACCAATGATATGTACCAAATAAGAGAAAAAGTAACCCTACCAGAAAATGATTATCCAAAAATTGTGTACAGACAAAGAAAATTAATGGCTCGAAGAAGATTACAGATAATAGGAGCCAGTCGGTGTATTTACATGGAAGAATGTTTTGGACCTCAAGAACATATTTTAGTTGGATGTGACTTAGTGGCGGTGTAATACCAACTTAATAAGCAGAAAATGAAATCTAAGAGATAGAATTGGTCCTGAAATGGACCTTTTTTGAGGTGTTGGAGTAGTTCTAGGCTTAGCTTCTAGCTAGCAATGTTAAGATTAAGAACACTCTTCTACTATCCGTGAGAGAATAATCCATTGTCCACCATCTGACAAGACAATGTTGATTAAAAGTTAACAGCCCCTTTTTGGTCGTAAAATCTTCAACTTGAAGTAACTTTACCATTGTAGTTGTACTCAACGTAAAGGATAATTGCTCCTTTTTTGATCAGTGCAAATCAAACACACGTATCAACTATATCGGAGGAAATCGTGAAATCCCCAGTATCTCAAACATGGGTAATAACACCATTTCAAGCCCAGTCTTTAATTCACAAGTCAAGATGCCAAGAATTTACACATGTCGGCCATATTGATTCAAGATAGCCGCCAAAAATCAGTTGCAACTTAATTATGGTTTATATAGATCCCTCAGTATCACAAACATTGGTATTGCCAAAACCGTTTTATAAGCGCTAGATGTTATTCAGAAGTCAATACAGGATGAAGTAATTTAACATCAGCCATTTGTGAATTCAAGATGGCCGCCACACAAAATTAGCTGCAACTTAAAACACGGTTTTTTATATAAACCTTAGTATCACAACATGGCATTGTCCACTCGTTTTTACCACTGTATGTTATCAGAATTCCAGATACAGGCCAAAGTATATTCACCGTAGAGGGCCATTTTGATTCACAATGTCCCAGCTAAAACGTAATTAGTTGCAACTTAAATACGGTTTCTATACAACCTTAGCATTCATAACATGGGTATAGACAAACCAATTGAACCTTTCTAATGTCGCCACAAACTAGATATTAGGGAAATATGTTGAAAAAATAGCGGCCATTTTTGAAAATCCAGATGGCCTGCCGAACGGCTGATCGAAAAAAATGGGAACAACCAATTTGGTGTTCCCTTAGCCTCAACTTTACTCTAAAAAGACAAAAAATCAAAATGTGCAAAAAATCCATTAATCACACAAGAACCAATACTATATAGTGCTTTTCTGCTACTTTGTAAAACCCCAAAACAACACTATCTTCATCACCGGATCTTGCTAGAAACTCACTAATTGGTGCTTGTAATAGTTTGGAAATATTGTCAAAGAAAACAATAGCAAATTTATTTCTCAATGGCAGAAAATATAATTTTACTTTTTTATTTTTTGTTACTAATTATATTTCAGTGGAGGCAAGGTAATGCATAGAACAACCAAACAAGACCACTAGTTTGTGAGTGAGTGAAACTTGAAGGAGGCTATTGTTTGTAAGGTCAAGCCTTTGCAAACAGTTGCATAACTTGCTAATACCTGTTGGAATGGGGTACTGGGGTGTTTTTTCATACCAGCATGTGGATGCATGGTCGGTACTATTATTACATCTAGTATCGCAGGCAACTCATTGTGTGTAAAGAGGTGTGTCTTCCTGTTTTTCTATAAATAATTAAACCATTACTGTGAAAGTTGTAGCTGTGCTAATGTACACGCCCTCTGCCAGGTAGAGACCTTTGTTCTTTATTCTAGACAATCATGAACTTAGACGCCATTAGTTTTTGATGTGGCAAATAATGGCAAATAACTAATTTAACCAAAAAAACCTAAAATTCCCATTGACTTTAATTTACAAACTTTAAAATCCATGGAACCACCCAAACTTTATCTTCATTGAAAACTTGCTATATTCTTTTCATGAGCCAACGGCCATAGAAGCCACTCTATGTAAAAAAAAAGTTTAACTTGCCCACCCCTAGTGACCGTACGCCAAAGCGACACAAGCGAATGGGATTCTCTTCCTGAATTTAAAAGAATTTCCCTCACATAAATTTGCGGCTTTCCTTTCATTTCATTTACATATTCAAATCAAGGTTCAAAGAAATACACACAAATTACTAAACAAAATAATCATGTGTGTTTTGAATCACTTCCTTATCTATTGAATGTTTGCATACACAATGTAATCGAGCGCCCAGATTTGTGTTCACGCAGCGCCTGCCTTTCAGCCAGGAATTGCATGTAAAAGCCGCCCATCGTTATTATTCAACTGAGTACGCCGATATAGCGCCATGTCTTTTCTTTCTTTCTTTTCCCAAACGTCTAATAGATACAACCAAAACCGTCACTTTTTGGCCCTTATTGTATTTTGTGATTTCATCATTACAGGGGGCTGTGCGTGTGTCAAAAACCAATAAAAATGAGACACGTATATTACGAATATCAATTGACTCTATTTGTGGCGACAGTTGTATCTTGACGAGCACCCGATTAGCACTATTACCGATAAATCGTAACACGTGGTTATAGTTTTTTAATCATCAATTCATTGTCTTCTGCATTTCGTAACTTTAAAAAATGAATCTTTAAATAATCCTAAAATATTGTTTTGGCTCTATGAGCTATATTTTTTAATTAGTTGAACCATTTCCATGTTTATGATTAAGAGATTTCAATATTGAAAATTTTATCCCTTGTAAAAAAAATGTTTTGTTTAAAATAATGTTAAAGTATGTCAAATTTTCGCTCAATTTCGTGTTGTGGGGGGGGGTGTGGTTCGAATTTGGTTCCAGTTCTAGAATCTGTCCCCAGATAATAGTGTACGTACCTTTGTGTTCAACAGAATAAAGCGATATCACGGATGCACTGTGCTTTATTAGCTTTTATTCTGTTGAACACAATGAACATGTATACTCAGTCGGCAAAATACTTCCTACTGGACAGAATCGACCATGGAAAGATTTGAAACAACATACGACCTTTGTACAATAACGGTTTGAAAAGTCAATAATTTATTTTTGTGTCAGCACTAAAGGTTTAATATTGTAAATTTACTAACATTTGTTTATATTTACATGTAGTGTGTGCACAATTTTATTTTTAAAAATGGCTACATTTCATAGATTTTAAATAATTGTAAGACGAGTAGGCCGACTTTCCGTTAATGCCCAAGGGTGTTACATGGTATATTATCAAGTTTACGACGAAATATCTAAAAAAATGCGGACCATAGGAACCCTTAAAATGTGTAATTCAAAATAACTTGAACATCTTTGCATGTGCGCGATAATTGCGTGTTTACAGTAGTATAAACAAACCCATATCTTAGTTCTTAAAATATGGCAACAACGTCAGCCAAATTCATTTTTGTAGATAGGAAGTAGAAAAATCAAGGTTTCTAATGATGCCGATTCGGTGTGAGTAGTAGGCTTGAGGCTGTGGATCGGGTAGTGTCATTTAAAAAAGTGAAATTGGTGGCCTCTTTGAGGCAAATCTTTTCATGTTGGAATAATTCAGAATAATTTCCCTTTGTTCATCTTTCACTATGTGGAAAATATGGCCCTATTTGGAACATATAAATTATAGATATTTCACACAAAATGTATTGTAAAAAAACGAATCGAACGCCATTTTTTTTTCAACTTTTGATAAGGTGATTTTTAAGTGAGAATTTAAGGGTCATGGGGCCCTCCGTAACAATCATAGTTTTAGTTATAATAAACCAATCTTCTTGCAGTGATAATTACCTAACAATGAACATGATGTCGCTTTATAACGTTAATTAGTTTTGTGGATTGTTCATAGAGTAAATATGCAAGGATAACAATCTTACTTGCAGTGATAAATTAATAACATAAACAATGAACATGATGTGCCGCTTTATAAAGTTAATTAGTTGTGGATTGTTCCATAGAGTAAATAATGAAAGGTCACCTTGCTAAATTTCACACATTTTGACCTAAAATTTAACATTCGTTTCCATTTACAGCTCAAACTTTTTGATTGTGATAGTACTGTATTATATGTACGTTAAAGGAACAACGAGTGATTTTGAGGCACCCAAATATTGTGTCATAATAGTAATTTCATATAAATTAGACACGCACTAGATTTCTTACCTTGTATTTGACAACAGAAATGTCTTAAAAGAGAGAAAAAGGTTGATTTTGATTTACTTATATTTCAATATAAAATATAGGCTGAATTTCGTATTTAGTCCTATACGAAATTAGAAATTTCACAATGTTTGTACCAAAGAAACATTTCTCAGCTTAATTCTCTCAGATGGGGATATTTTTGATGGAAAGCTTCACATCATGGCAAAAATCAGTACTTTCGATTTTTTAGGGACATCTGGTATGTGAAATCTCTCGTTATACCTTTAACACAAACCGTATATTTTGTTCTTGAATATAACATGCATGCATTCAAGTTCATCAGCTTTTTGTTTTAATCTGTTGCTTGATAGCATACATGTGTTATAAATTAAATACATGTCTGCGTGTCAGTATTAATTATAACACACACCTGAGTGGGAGTTAGACGAGGACGTTTCTCGGATATTCGCTTGCGAGTTAATTTCGCAGATATTAACCAGCGCTGTCGTATAAGTGAAGCATATCCGAGATTTTTAATATCAGAATATGTCAACTATGATCAAGCATGACCAAGCATCAAAAAGTACGCATGGTATGTTAACATTGAATATAGCGGTCTCTGATAAGCACTGTGATTTTATGTGACATCAGAAAATATGAAGGAATGAACAAAATATGCAAAGGACAATTAGAGGTTTTAATCTACGAAATGACCATGTTGTTTTTCATCAATTAACACTTTTTATAACAGGTCGATAAAAGTCGGTGACCAAAAAATACGAATTGAAAGCCCATTTATTAAAGTACTCTATTTTTTTTTACAAATTCACTCATTAAAATGTTATCATTAAACGTATGATTAAAGTACTTTGAAGTGTGAAAAGTATTTTAAATCCACTCATTAAAATGTTATCATTAAACGAATTGAAAGCCCATTTATTAGAGTACTTTAAAGTGTGAAAAGTATTTAAAAACGAGAGAAGCTTTTCAAATCCACTCATTAAAATGTTGAAATTAAAAGAATTGGGAGCCAATTTATTAAATTCCTTTGAAGTGAGACCCGATAAAATATTATAATTATAATTATTTAATCGAAATTCCCTTACATCAAGCTCGTCCAAAATGTGTTTTAAGGAAATGGCGTTAAAATTGTCTTCACTATAGATATATATATATATATATATATATATATATATATATATATATATATATATATATATATATATATATATATATATACCTCAGGATGAGCTGGATTTGCATACAGCGCATATTAAAGGTGCAACGAGAGCTTTTGAGGCACCCAGATATTGTGTCATAATAGTGATTTCATATAGATTAAACACTCAATAGATTTCTTACCTTGTATTTGGTTACAGAAATACCTTGAAAGCGAGAAAAAGGTGATTTTGATTTGCTTATATTTCAATAAAAGACATAGGCTGAATTTTGTATTGGCTCCTATACGAAATTAGAAATTTTACAATTTTGGTACCAAAGAAACATTTCTCAGCTTAATCCTTTCAGATGGGGTTATTTTGATGGAAACATTTACATCATGGCAAAAATCAGTACTTTCCATTTTTTAGAGACACCTGAGATGTGAACTCTCTCGGCGCACCTTTAAAGTTACCTGTTACTTTATATCAGTAGGTGAGATAGAGCAGAGTTGTTAATAAAGATAAAGTTTGGTTAAACAAGAGGGTATTTTGAATCATCCTATAACGCATCCACTGTGTCTCTACCCTATTGCACTATGTCAGTACTCAGGGATAAAGAGTGCTGAAATAAGTTTAGGACCACAACACTTTTCATACTCATTATAAAAAACTCCTTAAGTAGTAGTCCCTAGCGCTTTGTGGTCTAAAATGATGCGAAGATCGTGGGATTTTTATTGTTTAAGTAGATTTTTTGTGATATCACATGAACTTATTAAGGTGAAATTTTCCCAAACTAGTGCATTGTGGTATGCATCTCATAAACCCTCTGATGCAAGCAGTCGAGCACGCATAATTAAAAGCCAATTATGGGTCTCTTAAATAATACCATTGTAACCGGCCGATCATTTGAATTTGTCTCACTTACCAGCAATTTAACAAATGGACATTCAATTCATAATTAACTTTGGTACTACATAAAAATACTTTTGAATTGCATAATTAAAGAAATACCATTCGCACTTATACTAATATACCGTGTGTTTTCTTCAATGTTACACGAATAAAACCACTGTACAGAGGTGCAAAAAGGTTTATGTAATTATGTTGGTTTTTTTTAACAAAATTGTTTTGGGGCTTAATTTAAATCAAACATTCTTCTTTCCCTCATATTTTAGTGCGTATACTTGTAGTACCGTGTATGTCAAATAAAACAAGTTTTCAAGCTTTGCGTCAAATAAAGGGTTCATAATTATTCATAGGTTTTTGAATTATTATCTTAATCAAAGACATGGTACCAAAGTAAATATAATTAGGTTATATAAGGTCCAGTTTGATTTGGTTTACTCAGAGGTTTATTAACCATCATCATAAGCTCAGGCGTTAAGCACATTTAACCCCGCGCTACCTGAGCCTTTTTTTTGTTAACAGAGAACTAACCCGAGGGGGGGTGGATTGTTAGCGGCAACCCCCCGAACAAATTTGTAGTTTTCGTAATAGCTACAGTGAACGAAGAGGGGCGGAAGGAAGCAGCGGGTTCCTGTAACATTGTCGTACCGAAAGATAAGCGGTGGCTGGTTCCGTTGCTTGCACATGTAGTCCAGAGAATCATACTAAGCTGCGCGAACACATGTACATGATGCTGCCAACCACTCATACTCTCACATGTATATGAAAGTCCGAAAATGAATCTAGTGTGGAAAATTGATATTTCGCAATATTAGCGACTCACAACACCTTATTATAGCTCTAAAATGCTTTCATTACTAATAAACTATTCATTTCCATCCAAGTAGAGTCCAAAACCGCATGAAAAAAAAAAAAATCTGATTTTCCTCACGTTTTTGGCGAAAATTGAATTTTTCACTGGGGGTGTCTATGGAAATGGCAGTTTTGCGGACACGCAAACTTTATGGCGTCATGTGGACGTAATACTAGGCATGTTGGTTACTCCTTTTGGTATCAGAATTGAAAGAGGAGCCATAGCTATCTATTGGTACCAAATCAATTGTCTGTGATGTTCCTATGCTGTAATTAAGCATGTTTGGTACTCTCTCTTCCGAGGGGGGGGGGGGTTACCCCCCCCGATCCATCACTTTGGGATCACCCTGTATCTTCCCTATACCCCGGGGGATGCTTGTTTTTTGTGGATAAAAGGACGGCAGCATGTCAATTGACAATTACATAAACTATTGGCACAAAAAAAGGGTTTTAGGCAAGCACGGGGGAAAAAACCTGAAGGGGTGTGGGGGGGGTGGTAACCAACCCCCCCCCCCTTCGGTAGACGATGGTTAACGGGGAATGGGTTATCTCCACGATAGCCAGAAGCCGTACTTGAGCAATATTTGGATGTTGAAGCTGCTGCGCCATTGTCCACTACTCTTTCATCAATTTATAATTGGCATACACGTCGCCACTCTCTTTCTGCCGATACTTTTCCTTCGCAAGCAGCTCGAATGTCTTGTACTTAAGGAGATACATCGGAACAGCTACTTTGCTTCCTTTGTACTCACCGGCGGTAGACTCTGTTTGTTGTTCCTCGCCTATACTCCGAGTCCAAACTCAAATTCGATATTTCTTCACAACCTAAGTGTGAATTGGAGTCACTGAGTGTTTTATTTAAAATCTTTCAATAAATCTTTTTGGGAATCGATAAGCGTTGATATTGAATTAGTACTGATGAGAATTGTTTATGCGCTGAAGCCTTCTGGCGAGTTGCTAGTATATTTGTAAAGATTTTGATTCACACTACCGCTACTCCACCACCACCACCACCACCATTTCATCACCGCCACCATCACCACCACCAAACCACCACCAGTTGGGTTATTTCTAGACAGTTTTCGTCTGTTTGATGAATGCTCAGGATTAAAATCAAACGATTATGAATGACATTTACTGCTTGATGTTACAAGACCTCCAGGACTGGACGTATAGATGAACATTACTATTCCTTTTAGGCACATCCGTTTCTGGTTATGTCCGTGGAGGTCCATGGAGATAGACTTAGAACGACAGAAACCAAGGCAAAACCAGAGAATTATGGCAGGTAGACGGAAACTTTCGAGTATCAAAGATTACATCCCTGCATTTAATTGGCCGTTGCATTTAGAGAACTGCATCGGGGTCCGTCCAGCAAGTTACACGAAACGTAAATTTGTCCCTGTAGGATAAATAGCGAATCTGTTAGGGTTGATTGGCACATAATGGACTTACACCATGGATCACTACGATGGCAGGAGATGTGATGATGAATGATAGTTCGTCTAATCTTACCTTATGCACCACGTCAAATAAACCGCCTCGATCATCACCTCATTCCATTAAAGCGGTGGTCTCGTTTTGAGAGTTTAGCCCCAATCGTGTACCAGATACATTATGGCTTTAACGCTTTATGATATTCGCCTTCGCCCTTATGCTACTAGTGTGGTGTCATGTATCACTGGTCCTATTAATATTGTACAGAAATACTCATGTCGCACTTTATACGATACCGTGTGCTTTCTTCATGTTAACAACCAAGAATAAAACACACTGTACAGAGGTGCAAAAGGGTTTAAATATAATTATGTTGGTTTTTTTTAAACAAATTGGTTTGGGGTATTATTATCAAACATGCTTCTTTCCTCATATTTTTAGTGCGATATACTGGTACCGTGTATGTCAAATAAACACAAGTTCTTCAAGGTTTTGTCGTCAAATAATGGTTCATACTTATTCATAGGGTTGTTGATTAATTAGCTCTAATCAAATACATGTTACAAATGTATATAATATCATGAGATATATAAAGAAGGTCACTTTTGATTGGTTCATCAACAGGATGTAATGAGCTACAATCATTCTCATAAGACCTCAGGCCGTTAAGCAACATTTAAAAAACCCTCGTCTACCTTAGCCATCTTTTTGTAACAAAACTCCCGTTGGAGCGGGGTGTGTGCGTGGCGGCAGCCGGGGCCCCCCTGTGTTTTCGTTACTGCAACACCCGATTCCTGTAAATTTGGTCCAAAGGGAATAGCTTAGGTTTCTTCTTTCCCATTGGGTACCAAAATACGTACTAACATCTCCATTATGACTCCACCATGACGTCATATGTTGAGGAAAGTCCGAAATACGGAATATAGTGTGGCAAATTGATATTTTCGCAATTTTAGCGACTCACCAACAAAACACTTACTATAGCTCTAAAGCTGTCATTATATAAAACTAGTCCATTTTCCATCAAGGTAGAGTCAAAAACCGCAATGAAAATCTGATTTTCCTAACGTTTTTGGCGAAAATTGAATTTTTCACTGTGTGTGTCTTTTGAAATCGGCAGTTGTTTGCTGGCATGCGAACTTTATTACGTTATTCTGACGTAATACTAGCATGTTGGTATGGCGTTTTGGTATCACTGGAAAGGAGGAGGACCATAGCTATCTATTGGTACCAAAATCAAGTGTCTGTGAGTTCCTATGCTTGTATTAAGCTTTTTTCTTACTTCTCTTCCGAAGGGGGGGGGGGGGTGGTATACCACCCCCCTATCCATCACTTTGGGACACCCGTATCTTACCTTCTACCCCGTGGTGGGTTGTTTTTGGATTAAAATGAGGCGGACATATCAATTGACAATTACAGAAAAATATTTGCACAAAAAAGGGGGTTTTAGCAAGCCGGGGAAAAAACCGGAAGGGGGGGGGGGTGGTAACCACCCCCCCCCCTTCGGTAACGAGGGTTAACTGTGAAATGTTGTATATTCCACGAATAGCGATGAAGCACTTCATCTGAGCAATATTTGGATGTTGAAGTTGCTGCGCCTTGCAATCTCTTTCATCAATTTACTAATTGGGCCATACACGTAGCCTCCTCTTTCTTCCGATACATTTTCCTTCGCAAGCATAGCTCGAATGTCTTGTACTTTAGGAGATACCATCTTAACAGCTACTTGTTTCCCCTTGTACTCACCGCGTATGACATCTTTTGTTGTTCCTCTGCCTATACGCCGAGTCAAACTCAAATTCGATATTTCTTCACAACCTAAGTGTGAATTGGAGTCTGGAGTGTTATTTAAATCTTTCAATAAATTTTTTGGAATCGATAAGCGTTGATATTGGAATTGTAGCTGATGAGAATGTGTATGCGCTGAAGCCTTCCTGGCGAGTTGATAGGAATATTTGTAAAGATTTGATAAACACTACCGCGACTTCACACCACCACCACCACCATTATCAATCACCGCCACCATCACCGCCCCTCTAACACCACAGTTGGTTATTTTAGACAGTTTTCGTCTGTTTAGATGACTGCTCATGCTTAAAATCAAAACGATTTTATGATTGAAATTTTACTGGCTTTATGTTTCCAAGACCTCCATGACTGACGTTGATGGGAATCATACTATTCTTATTAGCAGCAAACCGTTGTCTGTAGTCCCTTGGAGCGTTCATGGAGAGTAGACTTAGAAACGACAGAATACCAAGGCAAAACCAGAGAATTATGGCACGTAGACGGAAACATTTTCGAGGTATCAACATAATTTACCTCCCTGCATTAATTGGCCGGTGCATTTAGAGAACTCTCATGCGAGTCCGTCCAGCCAAAGGTTTTTTTTTAACAAAAAAAAAACACGAACCGTAGAATTTGCCCCCCCCCCCCCCCCCCCCTGTATGATAAAAGAACGAATCTGTTAATGGTTTGATTGGCATCATGTCCTTGGACAACATGGTCACCTACAGATGGCCGAGATTTGATGAGAATGATAAAGTGCGGCATAATATTACCTTATGCACCACGTCCATCCCGCTCGATATCAACTCAATCATTAAAGCGGTGGTCTCGTTTTGAGAGTTAGCCCAATAGTGTGCCATGATTACATTATGTCTTTACGCTTTAATGATATTCATGCCTTCAGCCTTATGACAACGAGATGATGTCCATGTATCAGCTGGTCTTTATATTGTACAGAACGTATTGGCGATGACACGGGAACGATCACTGGAACTGAGTAGAGACCTTCTGTTAGCATAAAGCAATTGATAACCGTAATAACGTATGGGTTTTGGTGCCAAGAGTAAATGTTGAAACCATGCATACATCTGCAGTATGACCTGTTGGTAATTTCAAATTATTGTGAATGCCTTTATGAACATGAAACGCTCCTGACATTTTCATGCCAAGCACGTTCAGAAGAACAGGTACCAATCGGTAATTCAATACATAATCATAATAATATCGTAATACCTTAAACGGCACTTCCGCCATGTTTTAAAGGCATCCACCTAATCCCCATAAAGCACGTCACCTGCTTCAACCCGTGTGTTTGTGTGTACTATGCTTTAATATGTCAATGTACGAGTGACTGGGTCATGCACGAAGATATTTCCTTGATTGTTTTTGTCATGGGCAAGAAGCTCACAATCTGTGCAAACCAAACCTATATAAAAAGAAAAAAATATTGACTTCTGATATCCACCTGCCCTAGCACCGTTTCCACTGCAAAGTTCCTAAGTTCATGACATATAGTTAATAAGGTCCACTTTCTAGACGTCATAACTCGACATAAAGTGAGAGTTCATAGGTGGTGGAATTGCAGGTCATGACTATTACATTGTTTAAATAAGGAAGAATCGAGACAGCATCATGTCTACTGAACATTGATGTTAACAATACTCTCAAAACTACATAAGGTCAGTTTCGTTTGGAACTACAGGGTGTGCCAAAAAATATGCAAGGAAAAAGCAGGGCCCGTTAGGATTTGCAAAAAAAATAAAATAGGTGACTTAATATTACATCATACCTAATAAGTCTTGGCTTCAAGTACCAGTTTACAAGCATCCGATTTGTTGGTGTAATCTACAGTTATGGCTAATATTCTAGAGGAGTGCTATACCACATATGGGATACACAGTAGATCATCATGTTGAAAGGTTGATTGGGCTTATTGATTTAAAATGGCACTTGATCATCACACATCAATGCACTGAAACCGTTTTAATAATGAACATCATTATTAATAAGATACCAATCGGTTATTCTGTATTTTGCAATTTGCTTCAAGAACGGAGTTCTTTTCCAGACTCGTGGCCAATGTGCTGCGCCCTTGAGTAAGGTGCTTCACCTCACCTTTCGACCCAGGTTTATAAATGGTACAGACATTATTCAATGTTTAGAAGATAATAGACTCACTGTAAAGAGGTGTAGCCAAAGAGTTCATAATGATAGAGAGCAAAACGTTACGTAATCTTTAGAATTCACCGTCTCGCATGTTTTGCCGACCACAATAGAAAACCTAAGTACCACAATAGAAAGCATGGCTCCTCCCTTCTTCACATACTGTGAGCGCTTTTGGCATATCCCTCTCTGTAGGTAAACTTAATGTGTGTTAGGAGGTGGCCAGTGTATAATAGTGGTCCTGGATCATTGTGCTCAGATACTCTTTTTCTCATAATGCAATGCTCGCTTAGGTGAAAAGATGTATTCCCATTGAGGCGGTTTATTTAAATCAATTCATTTCATTCGTTGTGTGGCCATGGTAGGACAAATTTAACCACCCAATAGCACCCACATCCACCAACTGATATTTTGGCGGATTGTTTTGTATCGAATTGAAATTATGTGTGTCTACAAGCACCCAAACTGATAATTATCCGTGCAATATTCAAAATGTCAGGCGTTCACCCCCTTGTGTGTAGCGACCCCGCTACGGCTTATCAGTATATTCGACGAAACGAACAGGCTCATACATTTTATACTCTGCCGGAATAAAGCGTGTAATCCAATTAGTACACCGAGCCTGTTTCGTGTCGTTTCGTCTCTTTCGAATATAATAACCCCCCGCAACATTATCAGGTGGAAATATAGGCCAATCGCTCGAAGAAGAGATGGTTACTCTGTTCCTGTGTACATAGGTCCGCCTCTTTACTTTTTTTTACTCCTTCCGTTTCCTAATTTTAACCCTACCTCTTTAACCTAACTGCAGCCGACAGCCTAACCTTAGCATAAGGATAAACACGATTCTCGTTTTCTTTACAGGGGATACAAAGGTGTGGAGAAAAATAAGGCAAAAAATCATGTCACCTTATGATAAGACCTGCACAGAAAGGTCAACAAAGGTTAACTAGATTTTGTAATAATATGGTGGAACTCCTTGTCCAATCACATGTTATGTCAACAAAATAATTTTTCTAAATCATCCCAATGGGGTGGGGAGAATTTAGACTTTGGGGTCCTAAATGCACGACATTTTGTCCAAAATTTGTTATTATTATTATTATTTATTAAGCAGCCAAAAACGCTGAAAATACGTATGATTTGCATTAAGACCAATAATTAATATTTTTTTTCATTTGTGCGGTTAAGTACGAAAAAGCACATTGATACAAAATATGTGCGAAAGGTATTATGTAATTTATGCAAGAGGCTGTGAATGCTTAGAATAGATTTAACCTAGAAATGGTCCTTTTGGACTGGGTGTGATATTGGTGAACTTAGTTATCAATGAATACTAATATTCCCTAAATATGTCCACAACCTTTTGCAACTCTTTTGGACCCTTTTTGAATGGACTTGCTCAAAGCAATTTTGTAGAATTATCAGTATAAATTTTATTACCGCAAAATTGAGGGTTTTTTTTACTAATTGCTGCTGCCGTCATAGCAACAACAATCTTAACCCTCGTCCTACCTGAGCTTTTCTGTAACAAACTCCCGAAGGAGGGTTTTAAGATAATATGGATCAGAAGTGAGAAGTCCGACTGAGCGAGATAAAGAGAGAAGAAGAGTGAGCAGAAGAGGGGAGGGAATTCCAAGAGGGTCAGAAAAAAGAGAAGCGTTAGAAGGAACATCCTACTCGTGCACATAATCTCATATTTTTTTTTTATTGTCAAGGTGACCTGTGATGTTTTTATTGGTGTTTTTTTATGTTTTTAATGAGTATGCTCGCGCGGGCGTGTGTGTGTGTTTTTTAAGTTTTTGAGTTTTATTGATTTTTTAGTTTTTTTTTTTGTTGTGTGTGTGTGTGTGTGTGGGTTGGTGTCTGTGTGTGCTATGCTTTTGTATGTATAAACTCCAATGTGGTATTGAAGTTTGCAGACGATGAGCATGCGTATAGCAATTATCCACTTGATTATATATTACGCCTCGGGTGTGGACTTAGTTGATAGAGGGTGTGTATAACTCCTGCTGCTAGGGTTATTAACTTGTCTTTCTTCGAGAAAAGCTGTTCCACGAATGTTTCATACACTCAACTGTTAGAACGGACTTATTTTTGCACTATTACAATATTAAGACTGTTATTGACTAAAACAAAACATATGAGGACAATAAAAGTTGAAAGGTGAATAGGGGAGTGCAAAAATACTATCAACCATTCTTTGTCGGCTTGTTTAGTGGGGGACTGTATGACAGATCTTATGTGATGGTGCCAATCCGGATAAAATTGTGAATTTTTGGTACACAAGTACTAAGTCTTTATACATTGATAATCCAAAAAAATGATGGAAGCACTGGGCCCACCCTTTCATGGCCCCCAGCTTGGATTTCAAGGTTAACACAGGGGTAACAATTTTTAAATTTCTGATTGTGTTGAAAAGCACACCATTATGTCTGTCTGGTTACACGGATTCCAAAAGGTAGAGTTTAGTACTATTTGTGACTTATAGTTTAGGAATTATGGGTAAAACTGTAAAAATGGTAAAAAAGTCAATTTGGTTTGTTCACATTGGGTCAAAAATATTAAAAGTTGCTTCTCTTTTTGTAAAATGTGGTTCAATTGTGGGGGGGGGGGGGGGTTTAGCTAATAGAATGAAATATAGGAATAGTTTTGACTATCTTACGTTTCTGGTTTATTAACCAAAATGGCGATAAAGTCAACAGCTATTGGCAGCTATTGGATTCTAATTGACCTGTGACCTATTTTGTTGTTGGATAACGTGAAACTAAGCATAACGGATAAAGCAACCTATTCATTATTTTCAACATTTAAGCTAGAAAACAATTGCCCAAATTAACTGAATCCAAGTAACTTTTGAACTTTGACCCATGTACACACCAATTGACTATTTTCACCATTTTTTATACAGTTTTACACACCCATAACTCCGGACTAAAGCCATAGATAGTGTAAAACTATACCTTTTTTGGAATCCTTGTGACCAGAACCAAACACCATAGGTTGCTTTTTTAAACACATTCTAACATTTTAAATTTATTGACCCCTGTATAAAACCGTGAAACCAAGCGGGGTCACTAAGGGGGGATTGGCAAGAAGTGCTTACCATCAATTGTATGGATTATCACTGCCTAAAAGTACTTGTGTGTCAAAAATTCACAATTTTATCCGGAGCGCACACTCTTACACTTACAGTCCCCCCTGCTATGTATAATGATAGAGAATTTTAACCCATCAAACGCAAAATATCTTAACAAATGTTTTGAAAATAATAAATCAAATTAAATATCATGTCTCAAAAAGTTAAGAAACATTTCAACCTAGCTGTTTTTAAACACTTTTCGTGACTCTTGTCAAGAACTTATTTGGGTTTCCGAGTTGATGCCCGTATCCTAAATTTCATAATCTTGCCAGAGAAATCCTGGCAGTGACAGTAGTCATTTATCTACGGTAGAATACCTACCTAGGTCACTGCTCTCTTAACATAACTCAACATTTAAAAAGATCTGACTAACATTAAAACATATATTTTTGCATTCATATCAAATTCTAACAACCTTCATAAGTTAGTATTTTACAAAAAAAGGCCATAAATTTAGTGAAATTTAAAGAAAACTAATGATTGCTACAACATATACTTCAGATATTAATTGACTCATATTTTGGCGACAGTATTTAGGCGGACATTATACAGATTATACATAATGCCCACAAACACGTGTTTCCAAGTGTCAATTTATACAGGGTAAGTAAAAAAAATGGCCCTAATTGTGTCCACCATTTTGAATTTATAAGTAACGTATGTTCCACATGTGTGGTATCATCTGAAAGCTTAGTTCATTATCTTTAATTTGCTGCAAAGATCATTCACATCGGTATGTTATGGACCGAGCTACAGTGTTTGAATCAAGTAGTTTGTTTTGCGGTCTGTCCACGGATTCGCAGTGTCCAGAAGAAACTCGGGCTATATATAAATATATATTGACTGCAGAATAAATGTGACGCTATTTAACCCCTTAAAATTCAGTCGCAATTTACCATCGATAGCCCTCTTAACGTTTCTACGTCCTCATTACTCATAAAAATCATTTGAAAAATAAATTAACTTGATAAATGTATCAGTTTCTGGAGGAGTTGGATGAATTATACCATATGAAGGAACAGACGTCGTTGACAACCTTTTGAGGTTTAAAGTATTGTCTATATTTGTAGACCAAAATATGCCACATCTTGAAAAAAAAAGTGTTTCAAATACAACATTATCACTGGCATTTACACCTTTAAGACACCACTTTATTTCATCATAAACATAGACATACCATTATCATCATTTTGGGAGCCATTTGCTTAGTTAGCCACCGTGCATTCAAATGGGAATCAGTGGAGAGGGGTAAAAGCTGACTACTTGATTCAAAAGGCTGTAGTAGCTCGGCCTATACTTATCCGATTGGAATTATCTTTGCACAAATTTAAAGATACTGAAACAGGCTTCCGATGAATCCCAACTTTTATATATGTCATTTAACAATTCCTGTTAATTTTCTTCATTTGAAACGATAAAGATTAATCTTATAAATTACCTAATGTGCTAGATCTTTTAAACTTTTCTTTCATTTTTTTTATTCTTATGTGTGTTGGTTTGATGTGTATGTGTTTGTGGCTGTACGTTTCAGTAAGTGTATGAATTGGAATGCGTGTGTGTGTTATGTGTGTGCGTGCGCGCGCGCGCGTGTGTGTGTGTGTGAGTGTGTGTGTGTGTGTGTGTGTGTGCGGTTCAACCCTTTGCCAGTGTCAGTTTCAAATCCTAACCACAAGTGTTGCTCAGTGACAGGTAATGGTGATATAAGTTTCCGTAAGAAGGCCTAAGTGCCACTTAAGATATAGGCCCAGTTGTTTAATTTCAATGTCATTTGAACTCTCCATGCCAATTGGACTCCAAACGGACTGTCCTTCCAATACAACACACATGTGCTTGACTGCAGTGATTCACACCGTATATATTTTCTCGTTTTGCCATTTGGCAATATTTATGATTAAAGAACCTTTGCAAATATTTTTGAAACGAGTACGGTCATTTTTTTTTAATAACGCCATTTCTTGAAAATGGGGGGGGGTTTGTAATACCTTTTATGGTGATAACTTACCAGTAAATATTAAGTCCACAACACCCCTTCATGTATAAATGGAATTATTTTGTAATAAAGTCACTCCGGCGTGGTTTTTATTTGAAGACCTAGTTTCACATTGTGTTAAACATAACAAAATAAACATTGGAGTTTACTCCCTTCAGTTTGTTAATGCACGCTGTTTGACCGATCTCATAATGTGTGGTTATATCATTAATCAGTATGATCCGTGATTGTCATTTCGTATTTCATTTGGTAATAAAATATGACAATGTATTTTATACAGGCCAAAAATTATGGGAAGTTTTTAATATTGGGCTCGACTAATTTCACTGTCGATGGAATATATTTTTTATGAAATGAGACTGTCTCTTTAAATTTTCAAGAGATATTCAAAGATCGTTGTTGTGTTATGTGTTTTTCTGATTGCATTTTTGTGAAGGATTCGGCTTCCTGTAACATAGTTCACTTACGGTTATCAATATACACACAGTTTTTGTATAGTTTGCAGTTACTTTTCCCACAATTTTACCCTCTACTACTTTATTTTTAGTTTTTTTGTGTGTTTTGGTTTGTTTTTTGTAATCTTCATTCAATTAATTTTGTTGTAGTTAGTTATTTGAAAGATATTTAAGTTATAAGTATCCTCGTCTTTTATAAGGGGTTGTGTATTAGTAATTCAAACACATTTCCCCCCCACATTCCCCCCCCCTTTTTTTCGGCTTAGTACAGTAGTAGTAGCAGTAGCAAGTAGTAGTAGTATTAGTAGTGTAGTAGGAGTAGTAGTCGTAGTAGTAGCAGTATTCGTAGCAGTGGCGTAACAGGCGGGGGGGGGGCAGGGGGCAGGGTTGCCCCCGAACCTGTTGGCCGGGAAAAAATTTGCAAAATCATGCTAATCACCGTTTTTAGCCCCCTGACGGTAAAAAATTGGTCTTTTGATCCCCCTAAGAGGGAAAATTCCCCGAAACGGGGAATTCCCCCAGATCGGGCAGGCCTGTTACGCGCGCCCCACTGAGTAGTAGTATTAGTAGGTAGGTAGGTAGTAGTACGTCTGTTCGTATAAGTAGTAGTAGTAGTATTAGTAGTAGTAGTAGTAAGTAGTAGTAGTAGTTAGTAGTAGTAGTAGAGTAGTAGTAGTAGTAGTAAGTAGTAGCAGTGCGTAACAGGCGGGGGGGGGGCAGGGGGCAGGTTGCCCTGACGGACCTTCGCCGGGAAAAAAATTGCAAAAATTCATGCTAAATTCAGCCGTTGTTTAGCCCTCTGACCGGAAAAATTGCCCTTTTGACCCCCTAAGAGGGAAAATTCCCCGAAACGGGGAAATTTGCCCCCTCAGAGCGGGCAGGCCGTTACGACACGAGTAGTAGTAGTAGTAGTAGTAGTGTAGTAGTAGTAGTAGTAGTAGGTAGTAGTAGTAGTAGTTGTTGTTAGTAGTAGTAGTAGTAGTAGTAGTAGTCGTAGTAGTAGTAGTAGAGTAGTAGTAGTAGTAGTAGTAGTAGTAGTGTAGTAGTAGTAGTAGCAGTAGTAGTAGTAGTAAGTAGTAGTAGTAGTAGGTAGTAGTAGTAGTATAGTAGTAGTAGTAGTAGTAGTAGTGTAGTAGTAGTAGTAGTAGTAGTAGTAGTTAGTAGTAGTAGTCGTAGTAGCAGTAGTAGTAGTAGTCGTAGTAGTAGTAGTAGTTGTAGTATAGTAGTAGTAGTAGTAGTAGTAGTAGTAGTAGTAGTAGTAGTAGTAGTAGTAGTAGTAGTAGTAGTAGTAGAGTAGTAGTAGTAGTAGTAGTAGTAGTAGTACGTAGTAGTAGTAGTAGTAGTAGTAGGTAGTAGTCGTAGTAGTTAGTAGTAGTAGTAGTTGTAGTATAGTAGTAGTAGTAGTAGTGTAGTAGTAGTAGTCGTAGTAGTAGTAGTGGTAGTGGTAGTAGTAGTAGTGTAGTAGTAGTAGTTAGTAGTAGTAGTAGTAGTAGTAATGTAGTAGTGTAGTAGTAGTAGTAGTGGTAGTGGTAGTAGTAGTAGTGTAGTAGTAGTAGTGGTAGTGGTATTTGGCGTTTGTGTCTTCGTCGTTTAAGGTCGTTTAAATTTCAATAATACTCATCGCAATAAATATACGTTTGATATATACATGTAAGGCCTGGCATAAATTAATATTCACAGGACTTATAACACGCAATTGTTCACCAATCACGTTCGCAAATGCAGTGTACAACATCAGCAGCACCAAAACAGAACCTTGGCAACATGCCTTTAAAATAACGTTTAATTGTAATCATATAAATCAGATCAATAAAAAATCTCAACGTGTTTTCTGGAAAATAGCTTATTACCTTAATATGAGTACTTCGAGTATGACACTTGGTCGATCACGGGTTCGTCAGCTTTTCCATCGCAGTATCTTCTCTCAGAAACCCACCATTAAATTGGTTTATCAAATGCAGAGGAATACACGCAGCGTATGCTTAACTCCATTTTATGTAACAAAAGGAGCTCTACTTGGCTGTATTAACAATTTGACACAAAGTTTTCAAACCATGCAGGCAAATTTCTGTTCCGTTTGGGTAACCTTACGGAAAATAAAAAGTAACAACGTTTATATTATTTATTATTTCGAGTGGCTTTCGTTTATAAATAAATAATCATTTATAAATACTCGAAGAATAGCAATATAGTGAGCTACAAAATTTGCTTACTTAAATCTAACAAATAGTTCCAATCATGCTATCTTCAAAGCTAAGGGGAAAAGGCGTTCAATTTCTAGTTGACTAATTTGTTCACATTTCCCAGTAAACGCTTATCAAGGATGAGAATTCTGGCCTGGAATGTTATAATGGGTGGTATAGAAAACAAATGACGGTAGTTATAATTGATAATATACAAATTACGTCGTGTATAGACGGGAATAGGGCACACTATTTTCTTGAGGTAAGTTAGGTACCAACGGCGGTATCCAGACCTGGTTTTTGAGGGTGACCCCGTGGGCGGAAGGACCCTAAAAAAAGCAGAAAATCGGCTGATTGCACGTTTTGTGGCATGAACCCTGGTGCGAGCACCCCTAAAGCACCCAAGATACCCCTCTGTGTACGGGCCTACTATTGAGGGGTGATTCACCCGTAATCAGTACCGAAGGAAAAGAGTGTGCCCTATTTCCTAAAATTTTCCCAGTACACGTTTTGGTTTTATTACACTACCTGTGACCTGGGGATGAGGCTGTTGAAAATCCAAGCCTTATTTTCCTTGGGAAGTAGTACTTTTTATAGGAACCTGCCAATGAAATGGCATGATTAGGTCGTGAATATGCTGCGTTTATCTGTGTGAGATAAGTTTATTTGACGTTGGAATTAATTTTTTTTTGACAAATGATAGATGTGAACAGAAGAGTATACTAATGGTCTTTATGTGACTATGAATTTAGGCCTAGGCCCGTCTCCTAAAATTTACTAAACTACATTTGGTTTGTGTGCTTTATTTGGTTTTGTTTTCTGCAAGCAATGTTTTATCAAATTATGAAAAAGGTCGGAACAAGCGTTTAGGTGTTTTTATCAATTGGGCGTGTGTATTCAGGTGTCGATTCAGGTGGCGGCACCAGGTCATCATTTTGGGGCAAAGAGGGAGCAAAAAATTGTAGGGGCAAGATAAAGTGACATATTCAAGCAAAAAAAGGTTATACACGCGCGAAGCGGGCGAAAAACAGTCAAATATTATTGTAAAATAAAAAGTATTACTCAGATATGACTGAAACGCGAGGATTTTGGTATTAACTGCAATTTAGCAGTTATGTATCACTTTGACAAGGTGGGGGTTCAAGTTTGGTTGGAGGGGGGGAAATGCCCTTATGTGGGGAAATTGCCATAATGCCCCCAACCCCCGCCAGCCCGCTACTGTTAGTCGTTTCGTTGTGTTTGTCTCGTTTTGCTTGTTTTACGGTGAATATGTTTATGTTTATTTATCCCACGGTCATTTGCGCCAACTTCTATCAATAAGAAAATATCCGAAACAGTATAGATAGGGAAGGGAAGTCAAATTTAGAAACAAGGAAATATGAGCATCCGGCAAAACACCTGTAAGAAGCGATCACGGAAATTAAAGCAAAATGTACATGAAGTGGCTGATGATCAAATGGAACCTCGGCTGCAATGACGCAAACGGGGTGAAAATCTACTTCGATGAGATCTAAATTCTGAAATAAGCAATACCAATTTACAAACAAAAATAAGCATTATTTTCATGCTGTGGACTAGACATTGAACATCATCAAAACTTGGTAGTTTGATATTGTTTATTTCTTCTTTATAGAATTCTTAAAACTCCAGTTACATAGAAATGTAACCAAAAGAACATTACACTAAAGCAGCCTTAATCAGCTTATCGAAAATTCAATTACATGAGTCCTATATAGACTATGGGGCGTGAATAACAAGATGTATAACAAATTCCGTGTCCCTTCAAAGGAATAAGACAAAACCCGGTTTAAAGTATGATTAAAAATTATAACATGACAAGCGTCTGTGGCCCCAAATAAAACGCACATTTCTTAAAAATGAATACATGTACATCAATTTCTCATCATATAGAACTCAGTGACCAATGGATGTGTATAGACTTCAGATGTTATCACCTCCACGATTCGGGTTGAGTAAACAAAAGACCCGTCTCTTCACATAAACTACCAGTTTACATTAGCTATAGGTCGTTGACCCTAAGTTTCTTCTGAAAGCGTGGTAAATTGAATTACAATTGAAGTTAAGCAATAAGTTACGGATTTAATCTGCACAAGTTGTTAGGTCAAGCTTGCCCAAGGCAAAACAATCTGGCGTTGAGGTTTGTTGCTTTCTTCCTTTTCGAAATAATGATGAAAAACGTGGACAAGTTAATGAACACGCACTATAGAAGCTCAAAGATTTATTTATTTGCGAATAAGGCTAAGTATTTTGCGCTTACGTCATTAAAAAATGAGGCGGTCTAAATCGGCGAGGTGGTAACACCTGAGCCTTTTCAACCCGAGACAATATAAACAATGGCCCTGCATTCCAGATGAAAAGGAATCTGAGTGTTTTTCTACATCGCCACACACCGGCCGGTAATTGAATATCTTTGGCTCTAGCTCTAGTGTAGAGCGTCTCTATTGGTCACTGATCTTGGGGGAAATAAAATTGAAGCCGCGGCCATTTTATTTCATTTTCAAGAAAGGTGCAATTTTTATTTGGGGCAACAGAGGTTATATGATTTTGTAATTTATTATGAAATTTACCCTTGTTTGCCCTCCTCCCCTGATGGGACCACACCGCAAAGAAGAACACATGCCCCACTGCCTAGATCGTTATGACAACGCTGCCATGAAATCGCAACCTATCTCCAGCATTTTTACAGGAACTATATGCTAACTCGTGCTGTAGGGAGTCCGTAACATGATTGTGCATGGTGTTTGGTGTATAGGTTATTTAAGACCGCTCTTATTATTATTATCAGAAATTTTTCTTTACAGTGGCAAATGTGTGCTGTCGTATTGCAACTACCGTTATAACTCAATAATATATCATTAATTTACATTTAAAATATTACAAGCGTGTAAATAAATTGTTTGTGAAATTAAAACGATAAAATTATCAACCATTGTTTAAAGCCAAAAGTCACTATAGTAGATTCAACCCATCGTTCCACCAGTGAAAATTTTGGACAGCGTCGATTTTTGGGAGAGGAGGCAGAAAAATGAAATATGTGGCCCGATTCAAACCTGTTTCACATGAACGAAATAAGGATATCTGGCTTTCATGATTGAAAATCATTTTACCATATACTTGCACTATACATTTGTGTTCCTTTGTAGCCAAAACACGGGCTCTAAACACAGAGGTTCTTATAGATAGAGGAGGCAAAACGTTTACGTAATCTTTAGAAATTCACCGTCTCGCATGTTTTGCACCACAAAGCAAACCTAGAGTAACAACAATAGAAATAAAAGCAATGGCTGCCTCCGCTTCTCCACATACTGTGGGTGCCGCTTTTTATATACACTAATCGGTATGATACAAATTAATGTATTTGTTTAAGATGGCCAGGTGGGATAAAAGTGCACCTGGCTCATTGTGCTCAGATCCTCTTTTTTCTCATAATCGCAATGCGCGTTAGGTGAAACGATGTAAGTCATTTCGGCGGTTTTTTAATCAAGACGACTGATGTGTCTTTCATTGGTTGTGTGGCCATGGGTAGGACAAAATTTTAAAGGAAATATGTCCAGATTTTTGTCAAGCTCAGTTTTGAGTTACATTCATAAATATATGTCCATACATCACGTAATTTCCGAAAAAATAATACAATTTGAGGTAAAATTAACAAAATAGAGGCCTTTTAATCTTTGCTTTTTTGACATATACGAAGAAACGGGCGGATTTTTTCGCCACGGCTTCATTGATCAAAGCGCCCAACTCGTGACGTCACAGGATGACCAAAACATCGGGTTGACTTCGAATTTGTTAGTGCTGACACTGTATATTGATGGATTAATTGAAAGTAATAATAAATTAGAAAAAAACGTTACAGAATGACATGATTTTGTGTCATTTCGTTGTGTTTAATTATTATTAATAGGCAACACTGCGATATGATGTCACACGACGTAAATTATGGATGGTCATCACTCTTGACGTCCACCTTTTTCCTGCGATGTGGATTTGTCGGATCGTTTTCGAGTAGCTATTGGAAGGGAATTAAAAGGGCAATACTCACAAAGTTTGGGACACTTTTCACTTATTGTGGATTGAATATTAATTTACGTTACTTAAATCTTTCCCTCCATACCAATTTTTCCAAATTTCAGAAATCATGACATATTTCCTTTTAAAACCAAACCAATAGCCACCCAACATCCAACACTGATATTTTGGCGGATTGTTTGTATCGAATTGACATTATGTGTGTGTACAAGCACCCAAACTGTATAATTATTCCGCGTGCAATATTCAAAATGTCGCGCCCAAGCACGGACGACTGGTTTTGAATTCGTTTCACAACCCCCTTGGCTCTAAAGAGTCAGGTACATTCACCTCACCTGTTACATTGAATAAACATGAAAACAAATACGATTAGTCAGAATGTTTGGGAGTTAGGGTAGCTATAAATGCGCTTAACGTTGTCCTTGACTGCTTTCATTAGCATATAATTTATTTTCCCCTGGGATATTGGACATATGTTTCAATAGATTTAGCGTGGAACTTTAATTTCCACCCCCGGCACATGCCCCCATTCCATGTCCATAACCTTCGAAAAAGTACTAGTCTGAGGTGACACGATGGGTTGAATATACTTATAGTGGCACGTATTCCCACTGAGACATATAATAAACTGCCGATTCCCTTTCATCCATTCAACAACTGATGAGCTGTGAATTACCAAGGTTCTCACAAGGGGGGTATCATATGTAGTCTCCTTGTGTTCGAACTGACCTTTTGGTTATGCACGCTATATAGAGATGACATAAAACGTCGGCTTGTCAAAACCATGACAAGTTGGAAAAACCACGGACGAGTTAAAAAAAAAAAACGAGTAAAAATAATCACGGCGAGCATTATTGCTTTATTTATTACTTCATTGATCTCAATTGAACAACAGCTGCATAAGAAACAATAATATATTATTACATTTGGTGCTTATGAAAACCTCCCATAACTAGCATAGCATATTAAAGGTTGTAAGTAATATAACACATCACGGTTGTCCCTAAAGAGTGAAAAGCCCCTGTTTTTTTACTGGTGTAAAGCTTCCATCAAAAATACACCCTCATTAAGCGGAGAATATTTCTTTGGTGTTTAAAAAATTTTTTAGGTTTTTAATTTTATTAGAATTTTCCATTTAATCCCATTCATTTTTGTTTTCACTTTTAAGAATTCTGTAGCTAAACGCAAGTAAAAAACTGACATGGAATATCACACATAAGCAAATATATAACCAGGATCATTTGTGTGGTGTGTTTGTTTTGTGTGTGTGCGTGTAGGGGGGTGCTTACAGAAACCTTAATTGCGGGACCCGTAACATGTATTGTGGTACCGGCACCCGGGATACCACAATTAAAAGTTGAACTTCTTTAACTTCAAATGCGGGTTATATTCATTCTTAGCTTTTTTCAACAAATATTCCCCCCCCCCCCCCCCCCCCCGGTCTCTTTGTGTTTTGACTATCCAAAACACCAAACACACACTTTTGTCAAGCCCTGCCAAAGCAGATCTTTTTATTACAGCCCGCCCTCTCACAATGCTCATATCAATTATGGTTCTGCTCTATCTAGTAAGTCATTGCCAATTTACCAGCATCCTTTCACAAAATATGTTTCATTGAGCTGGGATCATTTTAACCCTTATCTACCGGGGGGGGAGGGGTGGGCCTTCGCTTATGGTGGTACGGAATTACGTCAGAGTAACGTAATAAAGGTTGCATTGTCAGCAAAACTGTCAAATTTCAATAGCCACAGTGTAGAATAGTGGATTTTTTTTTGTCATCAAGAGAGGAAAAAGTTACGGATGTCCGAATTTCAAGCGTCTTAGTCCGGCAAAGTAAGGGCTGTGTTTAAATAATACAAACAAAAATAAGAACATTAATTTACACCAGAAGTCAGAACATGTGATCGGCATCTATTAAATAATCCTCTGTGTGATCAGCAATCTATTTCATCAAATACACATCTTACAACGCACCTAATAACACAGATTCCTATACACACACCAAGATTAGGGACCGGTACCTAATCAATGTGTGGTGCGCGCAATGGGTTGTTCTTTGTCTCACAGTGAACAGGATGAGTAAAAACAGGGATAAGCATAGACTAACACAGTGATTATCTAAAAAAGTACATACACCCCCATTTATTGATTTTTTCAATGCCGCGCTTTACCACAATCAATGGTAACCACAATGTTGATGTAAATGGTAAACTGGTTCACTACCGGTACATAAATTAATGGGTGGTGAGTATGTGTGTCCTTGTGTGTGCGTTGTGTTTGTGTTGTGAGCGTGTGTGGGTAGATAACAATGGAGTGTTTGTAGGTTGGGGCGGGGATGTGTTGTGTTTGTGGATATGTAGTTGCATTTGGGTTGCATGTGGGGGTGGACGTGTGTGATTGCATACGAGATTCTAATTATTTTGATCAGTCTGTATTAATGTTCAAATTTTAATTTTAATAATGTTAATTGTAATATTTAATAATATATATGTTTTTAATGTAAATCATACGTTTTCGCTGCTTTTCGTTGCTTTGTTATTGTGTTGTTGAATTAAACCCGAAATATAAAATATGTTTCTTGCTGTATTTGCGAGTATATGTGGGCCAACAATGATAATTAATGTGTGTGTTACATTATTATACGTGTACCCGTGTTGTAGCATTGCCGAGCCACGGTCATGATTGATTATTTTCTTCATTGTACAAATTAAACATCACATTTACTCAATTTCAATAGCATATGGAGTGCTTGGAGCATAGAATCGTTTAAGTGCATTTTCAACTAGAACCGGTGTTTGTAAAGCCAAAGCCAAGGGTCATGAAATAAAGTGCGGCTAGTTGATACTTATAAAAAATCATCTTATAGAGGTTTTTAAAGTCTAGAAAGTGCAAAGAAATAGAATGCGGTTAGTCAATACACGGAATGAGGAGTTGTCACGTTAACGTCATAGCGACGATAAATGCAGTGATTTGAAAAAAATACGCTTTTAAGTTTCTGAGTTCAGGCATGAACATTTTCCAGTTAAGGGTATGGATTCTGATAGTATCGATGCGAGCTTTTTTGTGAATGAATTGCAGACTTAATTAATTAATTAATTATATATAAAGAAATTAAATAAATAATTATTAATTGCTGGAGGAATGAAGGAATAGGAATTATTAATTAATTAATTATTAATTCATTCGTTAATAAATTAAATTAATTAATGCGTTAAGTAATTAAGTATGCGTTGTCAAGAACTGAAGTCATCAAACCCAAAACCAACCAAAATGCTTATGAATGCAAATTTACTTGACTTTTTCTATTTTCCTTTACAAATACAGTAAATACACTTCATTTACAATAAAAATAATGTAATTTCGAAGATTTAGGCGGGATTGATCTGAGTTTCGCAACATTAAAAAAAATCGTTAAAGTGTTCTTCTCTTTACCGACAAATTAATGCCAATGATCAATTAAATGGGGCATTCGTTATCATAGCCTCGACTTCCTCACTCCCGTTGTTGTCAAAGGAAAAACATTTTTCAACAAATTTTATATAAAATGTGGAGGAGGGGATAAGACAACCACTAAATCAACAATTAAATGATTTAATATTTCGGGACTTTAAATTAGGGGTACATCATTTTCAAAACACGCCAAAAAATGATCACAAAAGGACGGAAAATTCCATTGAGCCTGGCCTTGCGCTTACACCATACACTTTGAAAAATAATTTTATGTATTTCACTCTAGAAGACCTTTAACACAAAACATTCATTTTAGGCAATTCTATACGTTTTACTGGGTTGTTGCAAAAATAACGTCATTTTCCCATAGAGATTGTACAGTAACGCTTTAGCGGATGCAATCACAATACTGCATGCATATTATTTGCTAATTGTGCACCACGCGATGTAAGGAAACAAATATTAGTAATATTAAAAATAATTAACCTTACTTAGTATATAAGCATGAAAACAAACGATTTCAGCTCTGAAACTTTACAAAACCGTTACTGTACACACACTATGTATGGCATCTGCAGAATTTCTCATAGTAGGTTAATTGTTACGAATGGTGGAATGTGTGGACTCAACATGAATTTAATAAGCGATGTGGACTGTACACAAGTTAAAGCGATATATTGTCCGACTTAGCGCGGAAATTTTCGATATTTCATTCTCTTTCACAAAATTTAATTTGAAGCCGATATATCAACTTTACCAAGCGTCAACTGGACATTTCGCAAATTTGAATTCTTTCAAGTGCTGGCAAATGGCAGTCTAGGCCATTTGTGGGAAGAAGAAATACAGATATATTTTACAATTAAAAATAGCATAGGCCTACCCAAAATATACCAGGGCCATTAAGAAGAGGCTAAAAGACAGACAGGCAATTAATTTTGTAGGCTAACCTTTAAGTTTGCCGTACTGTACCTTAATTAACAAAGTGGCTATTACAAGCACAAACGTCACATGGGTCAAACTTCACACAGGGTGGAGGACGGGGCAATCATCTCATGCGTGTGTTTTCTTGTGTTAAAAGCAAATTTCCGTCCTCTGTTGAATAAAATGACCATGAGGTTCATTTGTGATAAAATCGTTCTGTTTGACCATACGGGCATGATTCATTTAGGTAGGGAGGGCTACTATATATAAAAGCTTTACAACAACAAAAATATGTTCATTTTGAAAAATCCTGCACGGCGCATTATTTTTTTTCAAATGTACCAGTGTATCTTTATATGCCTTTATACTGTAAATAAGTAATTGCGAAAAATAACTCTTAATAAAACAATATGTGCTCCGTATCACCGTAACGAAAAAGTACCGTATTAAGTTGAAAGCATTTACAGGTATGGCTAAAATATAACTTTATATAATAGAGGTGGCCCCCCCAAAAAACAAGCAACACTTGTGCCAGCCCGCAATAAGGTTATAAGAAAAGCACATGACACTTGTTCTTTGTGTAAGGTAACATAGGAATGTTACTAATGTCCTAGAAAAATTCATAACGCAGGTCAATGTTTTTAGATATGAACCGCAGGCCATGGCCAATAAATTTTTTTGATTGCAATCAATATGTAATGGCCCCCTTTTGCCGTACAATTCTATTTGATCAAA
>JAMKCH010020045.1:0-60168 GCA_023653785.1 Ophioderma brevispina | reverse complement strand
TGGGCACCTCATTGGGCGGCAAGACACAATCCGCACCACATTCTACATTGCAACAAAGCATGGACCAGGCGTAAAGATGCGTGATTTGAATATACGCAAACAAACGCAAATTGTCCGCATATCTGCGAACTTTACTTTCGACCTCAAGACGCAATTTTGTAATTGACTGGGCTCTAAACAGAAGGCTGAAGGTGTAAAGCAGCATGCGCGTACACAGTACAGTCAACCCCTTTAATTGGGCACATTGCATTTTTATCGATCACATTTGTATCTCCAGTAGTGCCTGGGATGTTTAAACGTTTACAATTTTACACTAATGGAAGTGTCACTAAACTTTAGAACATTCACACACGTTTACAACGCAAACCTACTAATTTTTTTTATATTATTTTATTGCTGCCAGTCAATTTTCCCCAAATGACCCCCGTACCTACCCCGCCGTCAGTGAAACGTAAAGTTAACAGTTCCAATGCTAAGTTCTTCTAGAAATGGTTTCCGACTTTTTACGGAAATAAAAAATCCCCCTTTTAGCCTACCAAGTTTCTTGTGCAGAGTGGGTTGACTTCGCATTTCACCGCATAAAAACGGCCCCAATTATGCGGTGCTGCTTCAATTACAGAGGGATCTAAACAAAAAGGTAAAATGGCCAGCGGTAATGGCAGCTTCCGCAGTGATTCGTCCGTTTGGGTCTTGGGATAATTCAACTGCTTTATTTTGGATTAAAACATAACATAGGTACATGTACAAAACAACATTTTATGGTGCAAGATGATACTTAAGATTGACTGCAAAGCCGGGTTAAACCCGATGACGAACAATTTATGGCGCAATAATTGCATTTGCGTGGAAGCGCCAAATTCGTCAGTCGTTAACTTGTTATTATCGTTTAAAAACGTTTAAACGAACGGAAGTACAGACCGTGTAAACTGATAGGAAATTAAACGGTACTCCCAGCTCCTAATCTACAGAAATAATATCCATCCCACGCTGAGAATATGACCCTCTGATGTTCAATTTCACACCGGTAACATTATTGAATGCCCACCCCTAAACAAATTTAATATGCTGTGGCGTGAAAAACAAAATGAAGTACAAATTTTCAAGATTTTGTTTTTCATGAATACTTTCAATATACACCACCGAGAAACAAATCTAATGAGGTTATGTGTTCTCATTTTGTTGAATTGTCATGAAGGGCCATCAAACAAACAAGAAATCTTACAGAGAATATTAAAATTTACATTCAGGTGGTAGGCAAACTACTCTAAAACAAAAAAATCACCCCAGCCCTACATATAAAACAGGAATCTACACTCAAGGCCAATTTATTAACAAAATCATATAAAATGCTATAGCATTGCACAGAATTTCTTTTTTGTGTGTTTTTAGCCCCAGGCTTTTTGTTTTAGTTTCACCGCCAATTGTTTATATTTTCTGACAACTAAAAACAATAAGCCAAAAATTAGACTCATCGAAAGGGTTATGCAGCAAAATCACTCCACAATTTACGTTAAGCATAGGCAACCGGTATATACACGACGGTCGTGTACCCAACTAGCAAATCGGTACATACACGACCATGACGGTCGTGTACCCAACTAGCAAATCGGTATATACACGACGGTCGTTACGGCGGCTTCCAGTGCGGCCGTATATACACGACGGTCGTCCACATATAAACCGGCGCGGTATATACACGACGGTTGTTGCAAAGCATGACTGTTGAAGTTTAATAGGCTATGGGTAGTCAAAATACAAATTTAAGTGCCTCATAAGGTCGGGCAGGAGTGGGGTCCTCACTACCTCGTGTTACGGCGGTCCGGTAAGTACGTATATCCTGTTTCTAAAATTGAAAAAAAAAAGTTGGCGCAGCGTTTGAAAATTCTCAAGACTGGAATAATACCGAAAGGCATTGTGGGAAAAAGGGATGCGGCCCGAAGCGATTGCGTGTTAACTTTTCCGTGTTTGCGAGCACCGAAGAACCCGACAAAAACGTTCAATTTTCTCGCTTGGTTCTAAAGGTTCAGACCCAATTACGATACATATCCAAAACAAAACATTAGTAACGGACCCTCTGATGCAAAAATCTCCATAGAACCCCTTGGTTTTCCGGAGATATTTGAGGTTTAGTTTCATTTGCATGCAATTCGCTATGACGGACTGATAACGTTAATCTCTCGCGCAGTACTAATTTAGATAATATCTTTCAAAGTCTGTGACACAGACTACACACTTTCCGGACCGCCGTAACCTCGTGTTTGGCTGTGCTGGATCAAGAGGTAGCTAGAGGTTTAGTGGAAACTTGATAAAATTGCCTCAAAAATGAGTATCGAGAGCGGGAAATGTTTGGAAATCATCATCAAAATGTGTGCGTGTGTGGGGGAGCATGGGCGGCGCCAGGGAGGCCCCCCCCCCCCAAGTTTTTTTTTCAAAAAATTTGGGAAAACAGGGGGTTTAAGCATTATTGTTTAAAAATTATGGATTTGTACCTATATGAGGCATGAAGGTAATTTATCCGCCCTCCTATGATTTTCGCCCCTCCAGGGATTTTGATTAGCCTACAACCCTGGTGCCGATCCTGGGTGGGAGGAAGGGCCCCAGAGAAGGTAGGTGGGAGTTAAGGGTACATGAAAATCTTGTCATAATTTGCCACTCTAAAAATGCTATACATGTAAATGAAATTGTTGGCCAACCTCATTCCTTGTTACCTATTTGATTCTTTCTTTTCTTTTAATATTATTTGATTTTGCCATTCTTGGCTAAGGGACGGTCCACTGACCCTGTCTGGGGGGAGGGGAGGGCTGATGCAATGGGGGGGCTCCGAAATGTTTGGGGGGGGGAGAGCTTAAAACTTAACCTGGGTTTTCTCAAATCTAGCCACGTACAGGGGTACCTGTAATTTAAAGGGGGAGGGGACCTCTCAAATATAATTGAGGCCAGGGACCCCCGGGGGTGCATTTGTATTCAAAAGTGGGTATGATGCATGAACATGGACTTTCAAAATGCACCCTACATTGAGAAAAAGTGTCTTATTTGACTAATTAAATATTAGTCATGCACATTATTTTTTTATAATCCACAAAATAGTGATAAAAAGTGGTTTGAATTAAAAAGAATGCTTTTAAAGATTTCCGGATTAAATTTCATAATTGCAAATATTTCTACAACTTGAAAATTTGGACTTTTAGTTACGAAATTCGTCAAATGACTAATTAGCAAATGACCAATGTGTACTTAAATTCATCATTTTTGTGCTTGACAAACTGATTCTAGTCATTTGATGAGTCTTTGAATCGTCAATTAATTTGTCATTTAACAAATTAAAATTCGTCAGTCATTAATTTGTCATTTTAAAGTGTAAATTTAGAGGTAATGAAAATATTTTGTAATCATGAAAACTACTTTAAAATATGGTTAGGATATCTTCCAGCATAGCAAACATGTTTCCAGCATTGAAGTACATGTATATTATGAATGATAGGCTTACAACAACTGATTTGCATGACTAATTTTTAATTAGTCAAAAGACACCTTTTTTGACTAATTAATATTCTCAGTGTAAACACATATTTTTACTGACTAAAAAACAAGCTAAAACATACCCTAAACAAGTATTTTTATCGGCCCTCAATAAGCAATGCATTGTGTCATTAATATACCCTTTATTATCTCGCTTTGCTTTACTTACGAAGTTCCGATTACAATATATTTGATGATTTTGATCCTGCTTAATGAGATACCCTAAACACGTATAGGCCTACATCACAATTCAGGATTAAGAAAAAACATAGGCCCTACCCTATTTTCCATGTTTTGCTGTTTTTCTTAGACCCAAAATAGGCTCTAAATATGTAAATAAAGAAGGCTTAGTTTCGTCTAAATGGACAAAATTAGCTAAAATTCAGACAGGATGCAGGTTCCGTTCAGAACCCGTCGCCCTCTCTAAAGTTTGGAGCTCCCGTTTTCACGAAAATCAGATGAAAATGGCGCCATTTTAAACAAAAAGTGGACGATCGCACGATCGATGATAGCCGAAAAATATCCGATTTCTATCGAAATGAGGCCCCGAACCTGTTATGATAGCGCCATTTCTAAAACGGTCGTGTTTATTACCATTTGAGTTCTGGCTGCACGACAGCTCTTGTATAATTATACTCACTTCCTTAAGGCATATGTGCTTGTTCTCATCTGCAGCAAAGTGATTAAGTCCCATGCCACCCAAGGGTTATACATGTAAACACCAGTGTGCCGAGGTTCGGCACAAATGGGCGAGATGCGATGCGGCCAAAGCGACTGTTATCTTGAGTAGACTAGTTCGGTGCAATCTATAAATAAACCAAGATTTGCTGCAATACACCGCACTGACATTGTTGTGTAAAAATTTGACTTAACTTGAACTGGCTACCGATAAATATACGTGTTGCATCCATATTACATTTGATCTGTTTTAGCCCACCTAGGCTTTTCACTTGTAGTTGGCTCAGGCTTAAGCCTTAAAAAAAGGTCTAGATTAGATGTTAGACCTACTCATGTATAAAGGGGCCTACGGCTTGCTGTTTGATGTTTCAAGATCAGTATCAGTTAAACATGGATCAATAAGTTCACTCTGAGTCTTGACAAAGAGGCAATAGCAGTGTCCAGTGAGTGTAACAAGTCAGTATCACGGATTTATCACGTTCTTGCCAGTGCCTTCATATGCCTGCATGCTGTACTTTTTCTAAATTTGATACCCCCAGGCCCTATGCGAATGTAAACCCTGGCAGCCAGTACCAGCGGTACCAGCGCTCCTGGCAGTGTGAAACGTGAAGTTGAACAGCCCAGCCTCACTGCCTGGCACTCAGTGCCAGTGTCGTTTCCGGACTCCGGGATGGCGGAGTTCGACTTACGAGTAATTTTCTATACAAAATCACAACTGAAAACGGGTGTTTCGTGGCGATCACGTTAGGCTGAATTACTACAATTATAATTGGTTTTAGAATGTGCCTCTAAACAACAGTCAAATCTTCTAAAAAATACAAAACATGGGTCATACATCACGCCGAATTCGGAGTTTCGAAAGTGCGTGTTGACGCTTCTACCGCCCTCTATGGACAAAACTAAAATTCGACAAAAAAAATTTTTTAATGGCATGCCTGGCAGTAGTTTATAAAAAGCAACACAAATTAAATTCAGAGATAAGAATCCGCATAGATTACATCTTTTTACAATACATAAAGGCCAATGGAATGCTTGCCTCAATTAATTTTACATATTTTACAATTTTGGTTCGCGAGAACGAATGAAAATGTGAAGTCTGGAACGAACGAGAATTAACTTAGCTGCTATAAACACTCGGAAGGGTCAAATGAAATCTTTCCGGTCAAGATTAATTCATGGGATTGTTGTCTGAGGTTTACCCGTTGTAAAACTCTTAAATTTGCCTTATTTGAGATTCCATTACTTGTTTTGTACTCCCGTAAGTATTTATGATTGCCTGATAATGTCTATAACAGCAGAAGCTCTGTTCGCCTGCTACGAAATGCAAACAGTCGTCATCGTTCGATGAACTTTCTCAGGGACAACAACTTTGCAAGTAATTAAAAAATCGGAAAATTACGTACTTGTCTTATTCAGCTCTGAATCAAATAAACAAACGTGAACAAAGCAGGGTCGAATTTCGCGAGAATTCGATTCTCGCCAAAGATTTCATGAACAAATGTGCGAGAATCCAAATAGATTCTCGCAAAACAACATGATTGTCACTTGATTGAGAAACGAGCCGTGACTGCGCAGTCGGTAGAGATAGAGAGTGTATGTAAATTCGGGGAGGGCCTGCGTGCAGAAAAAATTGATGATGGACTTATGTAAATGGAACTTTGACTGTGTACTCTGCAACACTTCCTTCGACGCCAAACGCAGAGGGGTGGGTGCGTGGAAAATGCTCTTATGATAGAATAACATATTTTTTGAAAAAGGTTGCCTCAAATTGAAATTATTTTCAGACAAAGGTGACTTAATAACTAAAAAATGAGGGGTCAATCAAATCTGTAGGCCAAAGATTAGCGAAAGTGATGGTAGCTATGTTACACTTATTTAAACAATATTTAATGTATGAAAGTGATTGAATATAAAAAAATTCACAATCTCAGAAATCCAGTAGTGAAAAATCTTTGTTAATATCCCCTTCCTTCTTGAGATATAGTCCTTCAAACCTTGGCATTCTGTTGTATTCTGGTCTCGCCATATCACGTCGCGACACGTTACGGTGCCTTGCCGACCCAATGGCAACACAAAATCACCATTAGGAGCCCAGTGGTCGTTACAAACGCAGTGCTTCATACTGCGGTCGGCCATTTTGCACCGCGCACCAATGTGGTTTAATTTGTCTTTTACACACGCCCCGCCATTTTTCGCCACCACTATCCAAGCATGAAACGTGAACCATGGGGGGGAAAAAACTCCAAAACCTAAAAAATCAAAGGCTCAACAGAACCCCGACCAAGGTTACATGCTAAAATATGGTCATAAATGCACCCCAAAATTGATATTTGTGTTACACCACAAAAAAATAATTTTTACAGGTTTCTACCTACAAGGATTTATTTCCGAGAAAACACGTTGATGTCATTTCTGGACCTTTCGGGGTCCATCTTGATGTTTACCAGTTTAAACGGTTCAATTTTTACCAGATTGAGCAATTTTAAGACCATGATGCAGCGTCTCTTAAGGGTCACGTGAGTCAAAATGGCGTCGACATTGAAGGCGTGCCACGCCAAATCGCCTCTCGCGAAAGATCATCACTGCACGCCTAAAACATCTTCAATGTCAGAAGATGTGACAGATATACAACTCTGGGAGATAAAAAACATCTTCATGAATTTTTGGAGGAAGAAGTGGACAAATACTCGGCAAGTGAGGTGGGTGAAGTTGGCTTATTTGTGTGTCACCAGGATAAAAAACGGCTTAAACGCGTCAAGTGTAACATAGCTAGATATGGCAATATGTGTTCGCTTTTTTCTTTTTTCTCAATTTAGTGACTCGGCATTGTCATTCAACTGCCATTGGAATACTGTACAAAATGTACGGCAAGGCTCATTTTCTGCAACTTGGAGATTGGATTTTCTTTCTTAGGCGCATATTTTACACATCCTGCTATCACTACATGATGTTCCTGTATTTAGTTTATTTTTTGTTTTCCCCTTCATAATGAGGGTTTTGAGTTCAAATTTCAAAATTTACTCATTTTCCCCATAGATTACACAGTGAAGAAGGTTACTTCGTCACAGTTTTGGTTGAAGGAGCCCTTCTATGGGAGAATGTGGTTATTCTTATCTTAGATGTGATTTGTTGTTCTCAGGTAGGTGGTAGTACAACGGAGTCATACTGAAACATTTCGGCATTTCCACGAGTCCATTATCAATCTTTTGCTTTCACATTTTACGAATCGCCCTCATTTCTAGTATGACGACTTTACATAAGCCAACAAATCGTGTAGCACGAATCCCGACAAAAAGATCTCCAAAATACAGACTTACTATTGATTTCATCGAGAAAAGAATTGCAGAGATAAATACAAGTACAAGTGGTGCATGATAAATACTGCGGGCCATTAGGGTTATTTGTCTTAGTGTAATTGACTTCCGACGCAGCACTGCGTCGACAATTCCAATACTTAATACAGTCTTGTTGCTACGTCTTTTCAATGTATTATGGCCTTTACGTCGTGCCGACCGCCAATGTCAAAAAACGACGTAAAGGTTCCCATGTACTAGGTAGTTGGTTACTTCTTTAAATGCTTCGCCGGTGGTAGAGTATGTTAATAAGCGAGTCCTAGTTATTCTATTCCATTCATATTGCCACTGGCCGAGCGGCATTAAACCAATGATAAGAGCATAGGCCAATGGTTTAAGCGGCACTGTTTTTTTATCTTAAAAATTTAAATTAGGAAAAAAAAGTAATTAACAAAAGGTATTACAATTCAAAGCATATTAACAATTTAAATTTCCTCCTTTGTCCTTCATCGTGTATTGCAATTAAGTTCTTAATTTTTAGGAGAAAAACTTAAAATAGTCAATCCTGCCGGCAAGAACTTGATTAGATCCATCGGAAACAAATAAACTCTGCCGATGACGATAAAATCAAATCCCCACCGACTGAACTAACTAATTAATTGTTTAAACATCAAACGACGGGATCCCAAAATTAAACATCGCGATGAACGAGTACACACATGACAATGACAAGTAACAAATGGACCAGACCACTGCTGGCTATTTTACACAATCCCAATTAGAAGAAATAGGAACATCAACAAAAAAGACCATGATCAAAGTTGGTAAACTATATGTTAAATCCTAAAATTAACACTAGTACCCTAATTAAATTACTAAGATACAACTTAATAGGTATACATGGCCTTGACGCCTACCTGCATCAGGCGGCACGCGTGCAACCGTGCACGCACGAAAGCGCGATTTTAAAACAAGTTTCAACAAATTACACAAGTGCAACAAATAAAGGAACGAGTTGGGCGGGGTTCTATTTACAATGCCTAGCCACCCAAACGCCAAACCTTGAAGTGCGAAACAAAATTACCAAAGCGATCATGAGCGGGGCTCTATTTACAAAATCGCGGACCGCCACTCACGATACAATTGCAAAAACACCAAAACACCGAATTCAACTCGGCAACAGTATTTCAAAAATCGCGGACAAAATGTGATGTCCACGCGAACCACCAACCAGCATAGCCTACAAAAAGATTGATATACGTATTTCACAAACTGCGGAATCAAAATTACACCGAACGTCTGTCATCACGACAGAGACGGACATTTTAACACGCTGCATCCAAATGACGCAGCAAAAAATTAATTGGCACTTAAACTGGTTGCACATGCGCATTATGGAGTTCTACGTTTTATAACTTGAAACCTTGCACGAAATGCAAACTCGGAAGCACACCAGAATATTGTACAGTTTATACCCAAAAATTATAATAACCAACAACACAGCATTTGCATAAATTTCACTCTTCACTATTCCCCGAGGTGGGTGTTGCGTCCAAATAAATAAAATCAAAACGACGTCTGTCTAATGTAGACAGAGAAAATAAACACAGTGAGATTTCGACAAGTCTCCGCGTCACTCACATCAACGTGTCTACGTCTCATAATAACGGGACACTACACGCCATTCAATAAAAAGGTGGGAGTCCTACCACAACTCCCGGGCTCTGCCAACAGCCCATATAAAACATGTTAAGAACGCAAACACTGGCAAGGACTTTATAATCAGGGATGTAGCTCGGATTTTTAATTATACAAACTGACCCCCACAAAATGATTACAAAACAATAAAACTTTAACCCCCACAAAAACATTTTAAACGTAATCATTCAAGAAAAGACCAAACCCACTAAGAAAAACACGAAAATCCACACTCCCGAATTTGCCCCACCACACTGCCAAGCGTCCCCTTATAATTAAAAACAATACCACCACAATGCGAACAGGTGCAACACAGCCGATAGTCTGGCCTAAATGTAATCAAAAGAACCGGATATGATAGTGATGGATGATGGAAATAGTGTACCAGCACAGGACTTTATTATAGCCATTTTGTCGTGGCACACAATTTATGATTAGTGTTTTATACCGAAACCGCAAACACGTCGGGTAAGCAACAGCGAGGCGATTGAAGCCATTGCAAACTACCCGAGCACTGCCGAAATATTTTTACAGTCCTTATCTGTGCTAAACCAGGAGTCTGGTTACACGGGAAAGCTGCCAATGCCGAAACTATGAATAAAATATGAAAAAAATATGTAACTAAATATGGCCCAAACGCAGTGTTTCCGACAAACAGACCTGGCACGACTGAACATTAGGTACAATGTTGCAACATTACGGGTTGCCACACAAAACAACGCATTAAATCGCAGGGGCCTATCGCAGCCCGCATTTCGCGCATGCAAAAACTTAACGTTCAGCACCTATTTCAAAATTTCAGCGCCAATAAACCGCGCTCTGCGAAAACTCATTGCCACAGCTCAAATTACAAAATTAATCATAAATCCTAATGTTAAATTAAATATACCTAACGTAATCAACCTAAATGTACATAAATTAACAAGCTGGTCAGGGACATTAAACAGATGATTGAGAAAGAGAACAAATTAATTGCATAATTACAACCAAACAACATAAAAACTCACCATACCTTCGCCTTACCATTCTTCACCTGTCATCCAGGTCCACACATAGCTTGCCATACACACAGTCTGGTACATCCATCCCTACGCTGGACTAACAGTTCAACTGAAGCAACAAAAAAAAGGACACCACACAACATGTGGCTAGCAGAACAAAAGAAATCTAAAATGCCACAGTGAACGAAGGCATGCAACGACCGGGGTAACAAAAGAGAAAGGACGGGAGAGCAGGAGAGCAGAGATACACAAGAGGATTTTGAACAAAACGAGCAAACCAATCAAACAAAGAAACAACAAGAGTGGGAACTTTAACAGCAGATCATTGGTGGAATATAAAATTAACCCAATCATTACTTTACCAAAATTAAACTTCTTGACCCCCAATTATATTGTATTGGAAAAATAGGAGCTTTTTGTAAACACTATACTTCCGTCATAAATTCCGTTTCTCTGCTCAGACTACGCAAGGCATTCCCGCCAGACAGCAGAAACCAGCAAGCGTCGTGGCGAAAGTATGGTACTTACGAAAGCTATTCCAGCCTCCTGAAACAATTACATCCAATTTTTGGTAAGCAAAGTCCACATTGTCGGCGGCCACTTAATGTTTCAATACTGCATCCACATGTAGTAGTAGACTCTCAGCCATCCATATGTCACACTATATTTATTTTAGAGTCATTGCATGATCGAAAAAATAGTGTAATGATTATTTAGGGGTGCAGGAACGGATCCGACCGTTGGAGCTACTCATACCATAACACATATAAAATGGAGCAAAAAGACAATGAACTGATTCACAACAATAATAGACATTTATTTACATCAAACACCCCTAACCTAACGATACAGAACTGCCGCTATAACATGAAACGTCTAGTCACTAAACAAATATAAAATGGTCACGGTTAACGCACAGAAAAATAATAGTGTGGACGGACAAGCTCCCGAAAAAAAAGTGGCATCCGGTGCATGCTGCGTCGACCAACGCGTAAAGGTGAAGCCCCCGCCCTCACAAACAACAACAGCATCGCCAAGGGGGACGTCGCCGCAAGAGGGCGACGCAACGTCTCGTCTCCAGAATTGTATGGACGCGTCTCCCTTCCGCTGGCGCTAAGCTACCACAAAGTAGAGACGCATCAACAATCTAGAAAAGAGAAGTAAAGGAAAACAATTTAACATCGCAATTAGCGCTAGAATTTGGTACAATGAAATAATGGGAGACAAACAGAGAGAAAACAGAGCCAAAAATCACATTTCAGAAATGCGCGCCCTGTGCAAAACCATACAGTCAAGTCAAGTCACAGATGTCAACAAACAGCTGTCGATGTAAAGGCAGTGGCGACGCAATTGCGTCGACACACAAGTAAATTTTACTTGTAATTAACAGCATATTTGATTAAATAAAGATAAAAGTGGAAAACCTGGAAAGATGGGAAGACACCCGTAGGCTAGGGCATTTCAATAGCGTTAAAATTCTGGAAACGTTGCGTACTTCAGTGTACATGTAGATTTCTCGATGATCAAACATGGGCTATTATTTTGTTTTGGATATGACGTCGAAGAACGGAAACGAAGTCTCTTATGCCGTACCGGCGCCGCACGCTTATGTGTTACAACACAGGCACCCACACTGTATTGCGTGTTGGGAAGAGAGTACAATCATGTGACTGAATGTTCGGGGCATTTTTCCGCAGCAGCTGTCAACACGTGAATCGACCATATAGCACAATTTTGGTAAACAAGACTGTGAACCATGTGAATTTTAGCTGACCACCGGGATTTTCAGATTTCGCCGATTTCTTCTTTTGCTTGTAAGGGATCCGTTCATAAATGAGTGGAAACTTTGGTAACAAGCCGTTATTAGTCCCTGTGATATCGGTAAGTGGCGACTATGTCTTGTAGAAATTTCTTAATTTTTGTGTATCCTGTCACCCATTGTCACGCGTTAGCTTTGTGGGTTCTGTTGAATACTACTGCCCACATCTCAAAGTTTTTGACCCGAGGGGCTACCCAGCCAGCGATGTGGTACCATATCTAACAACGCGTTTAAGGAAATACATTGTCTGCGCGTTACACGCAGCAACTCTCGCGCGCGTAATGTAGACGCCTATTTCAGAAAAGGAATTGTGATGGCTACTATAAACACTAACAGTCCTTTTTGCACTTGGTCTCGGTTATGATTTATTATTGGTATGACGAGAAGGACGCAATCGGGGATAAGCGCTCAATCGGGGCGATTCGCTTACAATCAGGCGACCTCGCCTAATACGGCAATTTTATATCGCCAAATTTGGCGAGGTTTGCTATTTCTGACTATCAATGCAGTGACTTTCACCCCAAAGGCAAACGATTCTTCACAAAAATTTATTTTGCCAATTACTTACAAATCCCTATAATCTCAGCACACACACAAAAAAATTTAATCGCACACTTTTTCTGCTAACATTAGGTTAAAAGTTGGGATTTTGTTGAAAAGAAAACTAACATTTGAGAACCGCCACCATGCAGAAAAGTCATTCCGTTTCATCAACTTCGGGGAAATCCCAGTCACCATCTTGAAATATAGTCCAAAAATAAGTGATAGGTAGTTGGCATATAATTTGTGTCCAACTATAGCCTCATCTGGTAGTCCTGCTGAGCATGACTCCTCCTATGTACAATTATATAAGGCCATTAACTTTAATCATGGAGAGGAGCATGCCAAAATAGTGTGTAACTGATATGACAAAATTTTTGTCTCACATTCTCAAATAATTTTCACCCTTCATGCGACTAAAATATTACCTGGATTTCACCTTGAAAGTATTCCTAGAGTGTTATCAACAAACAGGATAGTCGTAAATATCTTCATCAACTTTTTATGAAGTAGAAATTTAATGAAATTTCAAGACTTGTACTTAAGATTCTGGAACTGGTGGACTAAAGGCCTGATTTTTATGGCCAAGGTGCTTAATGAAGCTTTAGCTTGTATTTAAAATTGGATATTACTGGGCTAAAGGTAGCAGAGTGATTAGCGAAAGCACCGGTGTTATATGAAAATGGAGGTGACATGTTGTCAGTGGTCAAAATTGACGGCTACCACAAAAAGTCATAGCTGATACACATAAGGTTTTGGGACTACATCTTCAGGATACAAAGGTTTTAAAAAACAATAACTTTCTAGAAGGGTGACAGAAGAATTTGTGACATCGTGATGCGTATTAATCTGAAATGTGAAGCGGTTGCTTCTGCAAATGCCCAGTAGGCCTAACGCTTAGGTCTGAGATCTGCGGATGAACAGTAACAGGCCGCAAATTATGGCGATGATTGTTACATCCAAAATGCCAGTGGAAAGTAATCCAGCAGCGTTAGAGTAATTATGCACTCTTCGACTTGCTTTTTCAAATCATTACTGACGGATTAAAGGGTGATATATAATATGTACTATAATCCGCGAAGTTTACAAAAAAGGTGTGTGTGATCATTCTTTCTCTCTTTTTCTTTGCTTTTTTTATGGTGAATGTAGCCCATTCGCCATTGTCACTCAATCGGACGATCGCCCCCCATTGAGCGCTTATCCCCGACTGGCGGATGGTGGTGTGAGCAAACTTTCTAGAAGGAATAGCAACCGTGGTTATGATATTTTAATAGAGAAGGGTCAGTCTTGCAGCTTGTCTCCGGAGTTATCCCAATTTAGTTCAGCCAGCATTTTAGTACGCTGCTCTTCCTCTCGTAGTTTCTACAAGCAAACCTGGCCGCCCGATGCGAACCATTTCCAATTTCTGTTTGAGGTCCTTGTTATGTGGATCCCACACTGTATTTGAGTATTCTAAATGAGGCAGGACCAAGGTTTTATAAGCCGTTGCCTTAAGCTAAGTTGTACATGGGTGTAGGTTCCTGCATTACAAGCATGAAGTACTCTTTGGCTTTTGAGACCACAGTGATTATGTGGTCATCCCATTTAAGATAGGTTAATGTGAACCCCTAAGTATGAGGTAGTTGCGGACAGGCATGAGTGAGTTTGAGGGCATAGCATTTTTGGATGTGGAAATTTAATTTGCCAATGTCCTGCCGGTGTGTACAATTTATCAAGATCGGCTTATAAACAAGAAACGATCAATGTCGTGGAGGGCGATACATAACACAATATCGGCACATAAACGAACATCTGATGAGATGTTATTGGGAGGTCCGTTATGTATGCCAAGAATAATAATGGGACGGTACGGTGCTTGCGGAACCGCCTGATCTAAACCGCATGTATGCCAAGAATAATAATGGGCCGAGTAACGGTGCCTTGCGGAACGCCTGATCTAACTGCCACCCAATGTGAATGATCTCCATCCATGACAACTCTCTGTTTTCAGGTTAGTTAAGAAATTCGATATCCAAGTGTGTGTCCTTCCTGTGATACCAACGCATTTCATGGCTTTTTTACAATAATCGTTATGGAGGAACACAATCGAAAGCCTTGCTAAAATCCTCCATGATGATCATATCAACAGGGACGTTTTTTATCCAAGGATTTAAGCAAGGTCATCGGTTGTTTAATATGATTTGTGATTCGCAGGAATTCTTCGATCTAAAACTGTTGCCGGTCTGTTAAAATTTTGTATTTACTAACGTGATGGTGATTTTACTATGTATAATATGTTCAAATATCTTGCAACTGATAGGAATTTAAAGGGTGCTGTTCCGATTTATAATGGTATTGTGTTCTCCTACTTGATATTAGAGCCCTGACACTTGCCCATACAACCCTACAAGTACCACCCCGGGAAAACAAACTTATGTTTTTATGGTAGACCCGAAGTAATGCATGTTTGCAAAGCCCTATTCAATACTGGTGCTAATATTGATTGGTTAACCACTAAAACTGCGGTTGTTAAGTTCAAGTTCATTTTTATTCTCAACCACATCTAGGCCCTAATCCACATTTGCCAAGTTGATTTCACAAACAAAGTAATAAATATATATGATATTAAAAAATTAAAATACAATGTTTAAAGACAATTGACATATACGCAAGTTGGGCTAATGAAGTCAAAATATTACCCTTATGATATTAACAACATAACAAATCTGAATTAGATTAGGTATTAAATCATTTGGATCCCTCGATTATAATTGTAATAATATCATAGTATAGAAAAAAATGGAGGAAGAGGGTGGGAGAGGCCATTAAGATCAAGTGAACCTTTATGACATTTGACCCCACCCATTGGGAGATAAAACTTATTTTGTGCAACAGAACAGGACAAAACATGACCAATTAAAACACGACAGAACAAAACAGGTACAGGACAAGGGGTAACCTGAGTGATCACATTGATGTAAATAACTAAGGGTAAAAACATAGAAGTAAGATGGCAAAGCTGATGTGATCTATCTGTAATGGAAAAAAAAATCAGAAATATGCACGATCTGGGGCCTACAGGATGATACGTATGCTAGAAATTGAGAATTGTGTCGCTTCGCTCCGTCCCGATAATGAACTAATGAAATGATAATTAAGTGTTTATCTGTACAAACACTAGGGAAGTTACTGATTAACACTCAGGTAGAAATTTTGATAAAATACATCTTTACATTATGAATTAAAAAAAAAAATATGTCATAATTATTATTTAGAATAAGTTGATTTTTAAGATTTGTTTTAAATATATTGGCAGATTTTGAGGATTGTAAGTTTAGGTCAAGCGAATTCCATATCTAGGACCGGAGTTTTTAATTGAGTTTTTAGTTCAATTCAAAGTAGCTTTAATTGGAATAAATTTGCTTGCATGTCTTGTTGTTTATAATTATGAGTCTTTGTTTTTGAAGAAAAAATTTTCAAATTGATTTGGGAGGTTATATTAACCATAGCAGGGCATGAGATTGCCGTTTGAGTTTATTTATTTATATCGAATATGTTAAGTGTTTTTAATTTATATGGAATAATGGTCTTGGTATGAGATACATAGGGAGAACAGTGCAAATACGGATTGCTTGTTTTTGAAGTTTAAATAGTCCGATCAATATGGGTTTGGATTAGTTGAGTTCCAGGGACATTGAGATGGTTGAGTGTAATGTTCGATGTGCCCCAAGCATTATTACTGTAAGAATAATGGAAGAATCAGAGTGTTATATAAAGTGAACAGATCCAGGTGGTAGCGTGTGTTTAAGTCTTTTAAGACTCCACTACTCCTATAGACTTGGTTTGTGATTTGGGCAATATGGTCTTTCCAATCATATGTTTGTCAATTCAACTCCTAAGAATGTGGTGTTAGTTTTGGTCTTTATTTTAGTATTATCAATTGGTTGTGCATTTAGGAGGTTTGTTGGACTTCTTGGACAAGTTGAATGTAATTTGTTTTTTTAACATTGAGTGAGGGCTTATTTAGCTCTTTAAAAACCAATTTGTGACCTGAACCATTTCAAATGTGACAGGTTAATGAGGGTAGTCTAAGAAGTTGGATGGGGAAAAAAAAATGTTGGTGTCATCTGCAAAAAGGACAAAAGAGAGAAGGTCGGATGAATGAGGAATATCATACACATAAATAGGAAGAAGAGGCAAGTTAGAGCCTTGGGAACCCCGCATGACCTGTAGACGATCAGACGGATGAGTATCAAAACCGGTAAATTGTTGACGATTGGAAAGGTAGTCTGTGAACGCGTTAAAGGAGTTCACCGCGTATACCGAGTGGGAGATCTTGGTTAGGAGAATAGAATGATCAATGGGTGTCGACCCTTGATATCAAGCAAAATACCAATGGTATGATGATCAATTGAGAGAGCGGAAGAAGATTTTGTCATAGATATCTCAAGAAGAGCCAGTCATTGAATGCTGTTCCCTGAAGCCATATTGATTTGGGTGAAGGATATTTTAGTGTGTGAAGAGAGGAAGTTGTCAGCCTATTGTAGATCAGGCTTCGAGGATTTTAGAGAACACGGTAGAAGTGAATAGTAACGGTAATTGGAAAGATTGCGGATCATCTTCTTTGAAGACTGAATAAACTTTACAACTTTCAAATCAGCAGGGAAAACTCCATTATAAAAGGGAAAGATTAAGACATGGGCAAGTGGGTAACATTGAAGGGGGAACTTTCTTTGTACTACGGCGGGACTTATGTCATCAAACAGAACTCTTACCAGTCCTAAATTTTGAGATAATATCGAGGAGTTCTCTAGGTGATGTTGGTGATTGAGAATACTGACTTTTCAACAGGGTGCCTTTAGGAATCATGGGAGCTGGATGAATGAATGACTGACTAGCTATTTAGGGCCAATTTCAAAGCAAAGAGTTTGGTTTGAAACTCTCCGCAATGTCCTTGGGATCAGTAAACCTTTGTAGACCATCAATAAAGTATGTTGGTTGGAGTTTTTAATTTGTTTTGCCAAGATGTTGTTAATATTTTTTTCGCACTGTTTTTTAATATTGTTTTTATAAGAGGTAAATTTATTTGTGAAGTAGGTTTTGCGCGACATTTTGATTATATACGTTAATTTATTCCTACAATGACTATATTATTTTAATTTTCATTTCAATTTCACTCGTTTTGGGTGTTTAAGTAATTTTTGTATTTTGTTCTAGTATTTATTTTACTTTATAATGCCATTGGTGATCCAAGTTTAGCCTCTTTACGGTTTTCTTATTTTCTTTTAACTTTCGGTAAGTGTTTATCATATAAGATTGAAGACTTATTAATAAATTAGGTGTAAGAATCGTCTGCAGATCACAGTTTTGTTACTCATTCCAGTTTAGTTGCCTTAATTCATTTTCCAAGTAAGGCAATATTAACTATATCTATTTTGCGAGTCGTTACATAATTATTAGATTTAGAATTAGAATTGTTGTATTTTTATTATTTAGAATCTGAAAACAGGGATGATCATGATATCGTTGAATAAAATCCCTGGAATTATTTTGTTATCACGAGTATTAGTAATATATTATTAATTAAAGTGGAAGATTTAGTGGTAACACGTTGGGTTTATCGATTAAGGGATAAAATGACGCATGCAGATAAAATGTGTTAATAAATTCATTTGTGGGGTCTGGTGCTAGAAATGTTTTTTAAAAGATTCAAAATTGAAGTCACCACAGCATAAAACATCTTTACTTTCTTTATTGATTAGGTTTAAATAGAGTTCCCTTAAGTTATCAATGAATTGATACGCAGAAGAGTCAGGTGGTCTAAATAACCGAGATTCTTTTGTTTTTTTTGTTGGTGATATATTTCAATGAACAAAGATTCGTAGTTAGGATAGAGGGCAAATTAAGTCATGACGATTTTATACTTGATTCAGCAGAAACTATATTGGCGACACCGCCTCCCGTCTTACAATCTCTAATCATCCCGAACTAGGTTATAACCATCATGTGGTTTTATATCTTGGGGGAATGAAATGGATTTGGAGGGCTCAAATTCATGTCGACAATGAAAATAGCCTTTTTCAATCTGATATCAAAATCGATACTCTTCTACTATCCTGGTAAATCGGGGGAGTCCCCAAAGACGATTGGAACACGCACCTTAAAAGGACGCAGCGATAATTAGCTGGGCAGTGGCTCGGTCGCCCTTTTTGAATATTGGGCTGATGTTGGCTGTAAGCCAATCTGCAGGAAGATCACCGACAATAAGACTATTAACAACATGGGGTCAGAGCTGTGACAGTTCTGTAGCATATGATTCTTAGAATTTTTGCGCTCACACCATCCGGGCCAGAAGATTTGTTTTAATAATTTTTCTGAACATTTCAACCCCCCTCCTTGGGCGATAACACAGTCTGGCATTTGTGGTAATTTATGATGGCTGGGAAAGTTTGGCATTGTTCTCATTGGTGGACCACAGATTCAAACTGACTATTTAAGATTTCAGCTTTGTTCTTGCTTCAAATTAATTCACCATGACCATTCTGAGAGCTTATTTTCTTGCCAGTCCGACTGCACCTTGCAAAGAGCTTCCACTTTCCAGATCCTTAACTTTTTTTCACTGAGGATGCTAGCAAGATCGAATTAACCGATCATGTTTTGTTGGTTTACTTCTGCCCATTCTGTACATACCATAAATGCCACTACATTTTTTTTTTTTTAAAACCGGGTTTAGAATATTTCGAACAAGATTGTCACCAGACCAGTATGTGAGAAAGTCTACACATGGCAGTTCCCTCGAGTGACCCTGTAACTGAAACGTCTGAATTTGGGCAAATGGTCTGAATTTTAGATTCACTCACAACAATGAGGAATTATCTATTGTTACTCCTACAATTTCAGACAAATTCAGACAAACTAAATACAACCAATTCCGACACTTGCACCCAAAATCTGCATTGTATGAAAAGCAATTCAACTGACTCAACAGGAATATAGATTTGGGGTTTGGCACAATAGGACAAGTAGATTACATACTTGAGGGTTTGTGTAATTATCAATAGGCAGCACTTAAAGACAGCGTTCAAGCTTTGACTTACATTTAGTGGACACGGGTCGTGAAAAAAAATATTTAGGGGTGAAAACAGTCAAAATTCTTTGATTACTTAAATGTTCCTAAGGGTAAAATATCATATATTTTCAGATTTTGGCACTATAACCCATCTTTTTCCTGATTTTGAGAAAAATAAATTCAGTTTTTTTTGGCAATTTTAGCCAAAAAGGCCGTTTTCACCGTCCGGTGACAAAAATTTTGACTAGCTAATTTCCTGTGAGTGTATGAACATGAAAAATACCTAGTAGTGACTAATTTTTATGTTAATCATTGACAGGGGGACATTTGTAATATTCAAATCATTTAAATGGATCAATCTATTTCTTTTTTTTGTAACAGGGTTAGAAAGTTCAGCAGTCGGGGTGACAATTGATTTGGGAAAAAAAACGCAATTTTCGCCCAATTTTGTGATTGAAAAGCATAACTCCTCAATGGTTGGAGTATGGTGTGGTCTTTTGTCTTTTTGTTCAGTATTTTAATATCTAAATAGTGAATAAAAACTTGCTAAGTTGAATGTACTGAAAACAAATGAAGGAGTAGATGTTCCCACTACCCGAACAATTTAGGATGGGCGTGAAAAAAATAAAGGCCTTCGCAAAAAAAATAAGTCTCAAAAAATGTGAGTTTTTAAGGCTAAACAAATTAAACGTGCTATAGCCAAGACCTCCATCTAGAGACAAAGTTTATATGTTTAGCCCTTAGGAGTCCCAGTTGAGGACTTATTTTTTTTGACGACCGATTTTTGCTCAAATTGAGGACTTCGGCCGAAATATGACTGTACAGTGTATGGGAAAAAATTTTCAAGTTTAATAATATGCATTTTTTATTAAGATTCAGTTTTACACAAAATTCACCCTAGAAAATGGTATTTTAAGTAGGAAATTCCCTGTACGTTCCACCATTCTGTTCACCAAACGCAAGTCAAAGCTAGAACGCTGTCTTAATGTTGTTTATTGGCTTTGGTAAGTTTATGGCAGGGACGGCCTGGTGGATTCACCAGTCGCTGAATACACCAATATCTGTGGATCCATTGTTTTTATATACATGAATTTATTAAAACTTCAGATTATAAAATATTAATTTTTTATGTCCAAATTATTTGTGGTAACTAAGTAGACTCAAGAAATGTCAAGAGAAAAAGTACTGGAATTACATGCGGACCGTAATTACACAAGTTGTGCGCCACATTTGAGCTTGTTTTCTCTTTGATGATGCATGCATTTGTTTTGTTAGCCTAATCACTCATGCACTGTGAACCCTTGATAGATGTCTGATTTGGAAAGAGTATCTCATTTAAGCCCTCACTGGAATAGAGAAACGCATTTGTAACAATCAGGAAGCAAATCAAGATCCAATCCAGATCCAAACAAACCATAATATTGCAAAGAATTTCGTATTGGCTGCTACATAATACTGCCTATTATATTGAGTGCATCCAGGCAAGTTTATCTCTTGACAATCTTAAGCCCTCACTATGGATAAACCGTTGGTGGAATCATTCTTGAATTACATCACTTGACTTTCTTTTGTATCGTGTCTTGAATTCATTGTTACTGTAATGTAGTATTTCTTCAGGGTCTTGAATCATGATGCAACAAAAGTAATTTCCTCATTGTCACTGGGTATTTTAAAGGTGGGTATTCCGATTTATGTGTATCTTGTTCTCCACTGATATGAGAGCCTGGAACATGCATACAATTACCATCAAGTATCGTGGGAAACTTGCGGTTTTGATTTTGATAATCTAATGCGGATAAATGCACATTGCAAGGGCCTTTCACTAACTGTGATAATATTGATGGTTAACAACTAAAAACCACAGTTTTTGTTTATATCTTGCAAAGAAGTGGAGGTTTGTGAAGCTGAAAAAAATACCGGCCTTTCATCTGATATCAAAAATTTATTACTGACTTCCGGTTTAAACAGGGGGGGGGTGGTCCCAGCGGCGATCGGAACAAGCACCTTTAAAGGCCACCGTCACTTAGAGTGATTTGCTAAATCAGAAAATTGAAAAAAAAAAAAATCTAAAATAAGATTTGCATATATGTATGTAACAAGTATGAGTATCCTAACATACCCTGCAAATGATAAGACCGAAGCAACCTATATGGACAAAATTGGAATTTTAGTCATATGTCCGTACGGAAACTTACTAAAGTACGTAATGTGAAAGGCAGAATCATATTTTGGAGCGCTGCCATTTTCTCCTTTTCTGTCAATTTACAGTTGTAAAAGTAACTTATGAGCAAGTCTAACAGACTTATCCTTCACTTTTGAGTATTTCCTGCAAATGATTTTGTCCCTTTATGATTAAATCACTGATAGTGGGCTTTAATATAAGATTGATTTTGCCAATTCAAGGACATTTCAGTTTACAGTGCATGCACTTTTGTTGCCAGAGTCCGCAATCAATCTTAGCTTTTCACAGCGCCATTGCGTTTCTGGAGTTGAGGGGTAAAAAATCTAAATGAATGGCATGATATGCCTGACCCTAAACATTCACGGGTGCCTCCCGACAAGAGTCCCACGGCATAGAAAGCAATACGAAAGTATCCCCTGAAGTCCCAGCGGCAATTAGGTGAAATTGTGCTTGTATTGCCGGTGGCTGTTTTCCACTAGAGCGCTAGCAAAAAGGCAGAATTAAGCATTGAAGTCCCACAAGCAATGCAAAGTAACAGCTTTTTCTGCCAACTTCTGGTCGGAAATTGACCTTGAAACATCGTGCGTTTACCTCAGAAACCCTAGTGCTGATGCCCAGCTGTGGGGCATAACACGTTTTGTTCCAAAGAATAGGCTGAATGCACTGGCAGCATTTAAATGTACAAGTGCCTATTAGTGCCTGTTGAACAACTAAAATACCTATATGTAATTAGTGCCGTTGGCATTTAGGCTCCAGGGAAAAGGTGCACATTAAGGGTGTAGGGTATGAACGGGAATCCCTATTATAGAGTTTGGGGAAGAAGGTTTGAAGATGTTTTTATGTAGGTTGAAGGGTGCTGAATCAGGAAAATTTTGGGTCCAAACCGCTGGGAAATGGGGGAACTTTGTAAAATAAGGGGTAACAAAGTAGTACAGGGGGAAATTTGAAATCAGTCAAAATTGTGTTTTAAATGTACACCCAAGGATTTGTCAACTTAACTGATTAAAAAAAAGGTAAGTTTGTATAGGTTCCGACCTTTAGTTAGTTGAGCTATAGCCCTGATAAGTTCAAGGTCATTCTGGGCAAAAAAACTCCAGTGTCAGATTTTGTTGAAACCGGGTAAAATTATTGCCCTGGCCATATTGGAGCAGAAAATTAATTTCAATTCTTGGGTGTGAGCTCTGTATACAATTGAGGTCAAGTTTGGTGACCCCTATCGACCCCTGTAGACCATTGTTACATTTGCACCATGAATTCCGAAACCAAATGCCAAACATGTATATAAAGCAAGACGAACAATTGACACCAGTTTCAACGAAAACGGAGCACTGGATAACGTTTACCCCAGGATGACCTTGACCCGTTAATAGGGTATACCTGTTTAACTAAAGGTCGGAACCTGGGGACAAAACTTACCTTTTTTAATCTTAAATGAGACAAATACATGGTGTACATTTAAACACAATTGACCTGATTTCAAATTACCCCTGTACAAATTTTACAATGTTTCCCACATTTCCCAGAAGGTTGGACCCAAAATATTCTGATTCAGCACCCTAAAACTATAGAAAAAAACATCTTCAAACCTTCGTCCCCAAAACTTTCTAGAAAATGGGATTATGATTTATAAACCCTTACTAGAGTTATTAGGGTGAAAAAGGTATGTAAGTACAGGAAACATTATGTTTTATTCACTGAATTAAATTTTTACATTTTTATTAAAGGAATGACGTGGTGCATACCCAGTAGTAAAATGTACATATTGTAGAGCAGAATTTCAACAAGAAAAGTAAGTAGAATCCCCAGAACAACATAATCTAACATAATAGGTGAAGTGTTCAAATCATGTGTGGTTTAATATAGCATATTGGCTAAGTTTGAAGTGGCTACAATACCATTGTGTTGAAATGAAGAAATTATCTCTAAAGTAGTCATAAAAATGAAACCCATGGGAAAGATTCTGCTAACATACATGTATGTAGGTACCAGCACCTTTTGTGAGATAACCTTAAACATTCTATCCAAAACTTCACAATGTATAAATGAGCTATTGATTATTTTTTTACTATCCATGAAAAAGAGGAATCAACCCTTCCAAGCATGTATGTGGAGGTGCACTTTTAATTTGGCTTGGCATAATTCTTGTGATTAAAACTGTAGACATATTTCTTGTTCGTCAGACGGACATAAATTTCAAGGAGAAAGAGTGATGCTTTCTTACAGCTCTCCCCCATGCCCGCGATGGACAGGGAAAGCTTTTACCAAGCAAACACATTAATTATTTAAAATTCAGTCTCGTAGTTAATGAATTGTGTTAGCTAGTTATTTGATGTTAACCATTCATTGTGCTTTTTATTTTCGGCAGCAAAATAGTCGAACACAATCTGCAAGAAGTGTGCTCAGAATGTCAAAACTATATGGAACAGTAAGTGTTCATTTAATAATAATAAGCCAAATCGGCATTGTAACTTCCGGTAATATTTTTAGGACTCCTGACCTTTTCACCCCGTCAATATTTCGGGAAAATTGCCTTTGGTAATTTCGAAAAATAGTTCTAAGATCTGTTTTGATTTTTATCCACCTGGCTTGAAAAGCAGAGGGGGATATTGCGAGGGTGCAAATGTCCATATGTATGTATGTGTATGTATGTGTGTGTTCCAGTTTGGTTAGGTTTTGGTTAGGTTTTCGTTTTTCGCGTCTCCTTCGAAAAGTTTAAGTCCGATTTAAACCAGACTTGGGGTTAAGGTGCAATAGGGGTTCCTTCATGTGTGGATGATGTCAAAGGTCATCTGAGGTCATGTTCCAGACTGCCATCTTGCCAGGGGGATGACGCAAGTTTACTTGCTGTATTTTTAAAAATAGAAACATGTTCTACTGTAATCAAATATTTTATAGCATATTTTTGATTGGCTATATTGCTGGAATAGTTTTTAAAAACATAATTATTAAAACCATAATCTTGATTTGTCAAAGGTCAGGAGTCCTAAAAAGTCGCAAAACCTTCCCACAATGCATCAAAAATCTGTAATGCCGATTTCGCTTATTGCTTGGACCTTTGCCTCTTTTCTGCCACAGCCTTGTCAACAATTTTGTGGTACAATTTTTTTTAAATTAGAGTAAACAAAATTGTTTTTCTTGCTTAGTTGGTTCAAATATTCTTGTTTACTAGTGTGTTTAGTGTTTTCTATAAAAAAAAAAAAGAGAGAGAATCCATAGATTCTTGTAAAACTCTAAAACGAAGTCGGACTCCAATTGGATTTCTACAGTGACAAAATTCTACCTCTGGTGTATTGTCTGTGTAGGAGGGACCTACACAAACTGTTTTGTGGATAAACAGTTTTCATTTTCATCGTCAGTTGAAATGCAAGAGGCTCGTAAATGTAACAGATATGTGATTGTTTGTATACCATGAGCCGGCAAGGTTTTTATCAATGGGGACTCCCAGAGAGGGTGTATTGAGTCCATCCCACAATGCACCATTGTGTGGAAATTTCACCTCAATAAGGTCATGTGATCCCACAAAAAATCCTATTCTTAACACATAAAACCCTGACTTTTACACTCATTTTAGCCCACAAAGCACTAGTACTCGGGTAATTTGTAGCATAATCATGAAATGGCTTGTGGTTTCTAAAACTTCTTAAACACTTTATATCCCTTAAGTACTGATGTGTATAGTACAGTACTGTATAGGCACATTGCAATGCATTATGGGTTTGGTTTAAAACACCCTCTGGGGGACCCCATCTGCTACTAAATTTACCGGATTCTCCATCTGACACAAATCCTTGTTTTTCTGGGGGAAAATTGTTCCCATCCAAGATTTGATCCCAAAAATTGATCAAAATAATCACTCTTTGAATACTTTTTAAAGTCAAAATAAAGCTCAATATTTCTTCAGAAATCTGTTTTGAAATAACAATACAATACCCCTCAAATTTTGCCTACAGGGCAATTTGGCCATCCCAAAACCCATTGAGTTTTGGGATTGCGCACATCATCAAAAATTCAAGAAAAAACCTGGTCAGTGCATGTTTTAATTGTTCTTCAGGTCAGGTCAGTCGTCCAAGGAACCATTTGACAAAACACATGGTGCATTTTAAGTCCACAATTACAATTTCATTTAAAAGATTGCTTTTTCACTTAAGACCTATTGATCACATAATGTCTTTTACTATAAATGTCAATTGACCTGTCTTTGTTGTATTTCTTTTACAGCCCAAGCCTTGTGAATACTGCAATGTAATAGCAGCGTTTATAGGCAACAAATGTCAACGATGTGCAAACTCTGAGAAAAAGTACGGTCCCCCTCACACATGCGAACAGTGCAAACAGAAATGTGCATTTGATCGCAGGGATGAAAGGAAAAAGGTACATGTACGTAGTGGTGTTTACACAATCTTGTAACAGTGCGTATTTGCTCGAACGACTTTTCCCATACGCTGTTTGTTTGGACTCAAAGCCAGCTTCAAGTTACAGTTGCCCTTGTGTTCTTGCAAGAATGGTTTTGTCTACAAAGAATGTGTTCATACCTTAGGAGAAACAAATTGTTGCTCTTTAGAGAGTTCATTTTGAACATAACAAATTTGTTTTAACATCTAATATGGGGTTGGATTCATGATATAATGTTTAGCTAGCATTAGTGTGTTAGGTTTAGGATTGTCAGCCTGTCTTAAAATATTGGGAGACAGGCTGTCAATCTGTCCCAAAGTATTGGGAGACAGGCTGACAGTTTCCAATTACAAGGTTATTATGAACCCAGTTTTGCAGTTATCCTTCTGGACTATTATGATTAGAGACAATATTTCAGGAGATTTATAATGTTGGTCAGCTTCCAAACTTTTTGGGGCAGGGCTAGAATTTCGGCGAGAATCGATTCTCGCAAAGATTCTTGTGAATTGATTTGCGGGAATCAATGTTGATTCTCGTGAACTTTAGAATTTAACACAGTAGCAGATTGGAGGATTCTTGCAAAATTCATTTTTGAGAATCAAGACTGATTCTCACACTCTGCTGCGAAATTCTACCCCTGTGGGGTGTTGGTACTTTCTGGTTCTGAAGTAGGGAGTACTGTGTCCAAGATTCGGAGCAGTGCAAATCTAAGACGTTGCTGTAAAATTGACTGAAAACAGTAAAAAACGAGAACATTTCAGGTAAGCAAGCAGCGTCATAAAACTAGTGCTAATACATAGTAACTTAATTCAGGTTCCACAAATATTAAGAATATGTGGGTGTAGTGCGTGATTCAACAATTCAGTAAAGGTTAGTGAAGGGTTGCCCAAGCACAATGACCAACAATTTGAGCAGGTTAATAATTTATTTAAATGTGGGATTGGGCTGATTTATCAGTCTACCAAGATTGAGGATACTTTATGCCTCACATGAACCAATGAGCAAGAATGATCTGGTACTGAGAAACTCATCAATTGGTTTCTTAGTATGGTTTATCAGAAGTATGGGACAAGTGCAATACGGTCACATCGGTTATACATGTAGGTCACTGGAGTTTGTTTAGGACATGAGAATATCAAGGATACATACACAAAACTGCCTTGGTGTTGGTCCTATGTATATGCTGTTGCATGCATACCACAATCAGAAAAACAGTAGGGCATTTACTTCTGTCCCAGTAAAAACGGACAGAAACTATGGCACAGTGGCCTGTGGGACCGCGGAAACAAGCAATTGCTCATAACACAAAACTGCAAGATTGGAATCAACTAAAATTTTGTGAATGAGCTTTTCTCAAGGGTATCTAGTCAACCCTGAATAAAACAGAAGGTGCTGGAATCATGAATGCACCTCTAGGAGTGAAGGGTTGCCTTTTGTTAAAATAAAGTGAGTGTCCTTAAAAGTGCCAATGGTTGTTCTAACTCAGTCCTTTATTACTTGAGACACAAAGAACCCAAGAGTTAATTCTTCATTGTAATGGGGGATTTATTTTAGGCTGATTTTTCGGCTTACTGTATTTTGCGAAACGAAACAGAACGCCCATAGGATTACACGCTTTATTCTGTTATGCACGTTGTGCATGCATGACGGAATAAAGCGTGTAATCCAATGGGCGTTTCGTTTCGCAAAATACAGTAAGCCGATTTTTCAATCTTAGGACACTTTCTGTTTACAGTGTAATGTATTTGTAAACAACCTAGCTTTTTTGTTAATCACTGAAACAAAGGTATCAATTTATATTCAAAAATGATATCATAAGTACAAATTCCTCTGTCCTAAAAAAACTTGCAGTGACACTACAGCATGAATCGGTGCTTTTATTTAAAATTTTGCATGAGGCATGCCATTAAAAAATTAAAAGAAACTGTAAATGCGCATAGTTTATGTAGTTGGTGCTAGTTTTGTGTGAATTATTTAAACACAGGTCGATGGTAAAATCCTATGCTGGCTATGCACACTGTCTTACAAGCGGGTCTTACAGAAAGCCAAGAAGAGGAAATATGACTTGGTCTCGAGTCATCATAGAAGTAGCTCTTCCTCAACATCAGCTCCATCCTCAACAAATAAAGAAGAACAAAGCAAGGCCAAGAAAGAAGAGAAGACCAACACAGATAAATCAAGGTATATTCGTAGACTTTGTGAAAGGTTTGTCAAGTAAGAGTTAAACCAGTGTTGCCAACAAAAATTTCTGTTAGGCGCGGCACAAGTGGGCAAAAAGTAGCCCAATTTTTACCTTAACCATTGGTTTCTATGGGACAAAAGGGGGGTCGGGTTAGCGCAGTGGGTCTTCCCTCGCTTCGCACCACTGTTGTCCCAGGTTCGACCCTCGGTCGGGCCTGCGATTTCATGTGTGTTTGATTTCCAGTCCATACTCGGCCTTGCAGGTTTTCTCCGGGTACTCGGTTTCCTCCTGCTTCTAAAAAACTGGGCTTTCTTCCCTAACGTGTATATGATAATAAAGTAAATTGAAATAAAGTATCTTCGTGACACTAAAATGACACGATAATAGTGTTGATGTGTCGTTAAATACTAATACCACCTCCTCCTCTATGGGACAAAAAATCCCCACTACCAGCGGCACCTGCCGAAAATGTCACTTTGAGAGCACTTTTTGACGTTCAAAAGTAGCCCAATTGGGTGGGTAAAGCGTGGTGTTGGCAACACTGAGTTAAACACTAAACCCATTGGCTGGTATTCTGAAAGGGAGACTAAATTTAGACCTGGGTTTAAACCAGAGTTAGTCCAACATGTGTGGACCTTTTTTCCTTCCAACATACTCTAAAAATGTACTGTAACGGGTGAGAAAATTCCTCTTGGATGGGCTGTTCCGGCCCATCCGTGAGGAATTTTCTCACCCGTTACATTTAACTTTCACAGTATTTTGAAAGGAAAAAGGTCCACTCATGTAGGACTAACCCTGGTTTAAACCCAGGTCTAAAGTTAGTCTCCCTTTCAGAATACCAGCCATTAACACTGGTTGGGCTTTTCTGTGTCTTAATGAAGAATCACCTTTTGATTGGGTTCGTTTGTGTGTATTTTGTCCCGTCATCCCTTTGTAATATTGCCTTTGCTTTGCACTACAGGACAACAACAGAAACCGATAACAAACGATCAAAGTCAGAAGATAGGCATTCAAGTAATGGTGTTATTCCATCCACATTGTGAGTACACATATGTTAAAATACTAAAAGAAACAATATGAAGTGTGTAACAAAAATCAGAGATGTAACTTTTCCAGAAATTTCTGTATTTCCAGATTTTTGGCCATTAATTAATAAAAAATTCCATAAATGTAAAAAAAAAATATTTTTTTTTAAATTTTATTTTTTTTTAATTTTTAGATCAAGGTGTTAATGATAAAGTTAAACTGCATCAAAAAACCAAGTTTTAAGTACCAATTTATTTTAGAGAAGGGGACTTGTACCCTAAATTGCATAAGAAAATACGTTCCTCGGAGATTCACCGGATGCTACGCTTAAATTTGGCCTCCCCGTCAGTTCAAATTTTGGATTTTCAGGAAATGGGACTGCTCTGTTACATCTGTGAATAATTATTGTATGAAACAAAATTTATATTAAAAAATATTTCCTGATTGTATCATTTTTTTACACAGGCTGTACAATTGCTATTTCTGGTTACCTTTTAATATTGCCAAGATCACTCTACTTTTATCAGGGTCATTAATAATCATTCTGAATAACGCATCTTCATTCAACAACTGTTTACTTGTTACAGATTTGGTGAAAGGAGTAGTTCAAAGTCTGACATGAATTTTGTTGATCCTGGCAACACTGACCACATGGTTGCCATGACTCAGCTAAGAGAACAATTAGCCTCATTAAAGAAACAGCTGGCTGAGAAAGAGAAAACAATACTTGACAGGGACAAAAAGGTGAGAAAAACAAGTGCAATAGTTTTTTTATAATTTTTAAAAAAATTTTATTTGTTAAAAATCTATCCATTCATTTTTCTGCCACAAATCAAATGCTACGATCACCAAACTTGGTCAGTATAAGCACTGACCCAAGCCCCGTACGAGGTGCATACAGATCTGGGTCAAAGCGTATGTGCGTGGATTAAATGGAATTCTTTCATCCTCCTATTCTGAAATGGCACACACACGGTTCAAGAACCACCTTGTTTTTTTAACTGACTGTGATATTACTCTCCAGAGCCATTTTCAAGTGATATCACTTTGATATATTTTTAGTGAGCGGCATATCAATGCACCATAGCCTTGTTTACATTTTACAGTCACTTATGAACTTCAAATGGTCAGGTCGTATAGATCAGATTGAGTGCCAAATCAACTCATTGATGTCAGAGAAAAAGGTCTCTCTCCCAAGGACAAGGTGATTTGATTTTTCCCCAATTGCAAGTGAACCATGGAGGAGAGAAGAATCCTAATATTTAATCTGTAGATTTGCCAATTAAGAAAGCAAACAAAATACTTTTATCAGTTGTGGCAGAACAATTTTCAAAGTGGAGGGGCCACTTGGTACTTTATCTGACAATTTTCAATACTTTAAGTGGAAGAACGAGGCCGGAGGCTGAGTTCTTCCACGCAAAAATAATGGTGTTGCCAGTTTCAATTCGTCGTAAAGAGAGTACCAGTTCCCAATATCAGAACTTTATTGTCATTCTTAACAGCTGTATAATATAAGGTCATCTTTAACCCAATTTTGCAATACTTTATGGCTTAAATACAACAAGAAGGACTGCCACCACCCATGACAACAATCGAACAACCCGTTGAACGCAACGATCATACGCAACGTTGGCAGACGCGCGCTAACGTAGCAAAACATGGTATGACGCGAGCGCTTCAACCTCCAATAACGTCAATATGCAGCGTGTACTACCTGGGTTCAATTGTTGAATTAGCCAATGAATTGCTTACATTTTCACAGCTGTTTAAGAATATTGTTTTGTTGTGATAAGCCTGTCGTGTATCATAAGCGTCCTTTGAAAAGTGGAGGTGCCTAGTAATGATTCCAATCCCTTGAAAACATGATAAAATAATTAAAGACTATGATATGTTGTTAACAGCAAATGCAATGAATATTTAGTACTTAGTGAGAAGTTGCCAAAACAGTATAGATGCAGATGAGAACACAATGTATGTGTGGGTTTTAATACGGTAGATTTGACTGTGTTTTTTTGCAGATTACAGAATTAAAGGCTGAACATATGCAGATAGAGAAAGATCTACGAAACAAACTCTCCACATTACAAAAACAGCATGGAGAGAGTGTAGAAGATCTGCAGGTATTTATCTACAATAATTATAAACATTTCATACAAACAGCTATATAAAACAGTAGTTTGTCATTTTTTTAACATGAATTTACCAGGAGAACAATGTAGTTTCTTCTCATGCCAATTGTTTAATATTATTTGTGTCAGATATATTTCATACTGGCAAGCTTGTGTCAGGAGTAGTCAGTTCAAATTTACCTGGAATTAATTCAGACCATGTTCATTTGCACAAAAAAGACCTCGCAAAAAGTAACTCGGCTGTTATAAATACGCCTTTAACAATTAAAACTATTACCGGTAATCATAAAGACACCAGAAGAAAGCACATTTCATTATGGTAATTTCAACATCTCATTTGTTACAATTGACAGAGTATTGTGGTGTCTGTATAATTTTAACACCCTGGGCACTACCAGCTACCACCTATAATACAATCTGTCTGATTGGCTCATTACAGGACACAACACAACATGAGATAGCACTTTGATTAACCAGTCAAAGCCATGCTTCTATATCTCTGTGTAAACCATAACCACCATTCTTACAGTATCTAGTATTTCTGATTTGTGAACCAAAATTTGTGAATCAAAATAGTGCTTAGATGCCAATAGACAGGCGGGTAGTGCCCAGGGGTTAAAGTGACAAGCATGCCTGGAAAAAGTGGAGAATTTGGGAAGAATTTTCCCTGGAAATTTTGCTATTTGGAGGGACATTCTTACCTTTAAATAAAGAAATACATAATTAAAGGGAAATTTTGAAATATTGGACGGAAATTTTGCAATCTTAGGGAAATTTGGATTGTATTCCCAGGAAATTTTGCCTTTTTCCAGCCCTGGACTGACAAGTGCCTATTTGAATTTTTGCACTAAATAATTGTACCGTATTGATTTGGGAGCAAGATAAGTGGCAAAATATCTGTTATCAATACAATTTATTTTGGTTATTGTTAACACAGTGTGGTTATTATTAACATGGTGATCAAAATGGGATTTGTCCCACAGAGAGGACAATGAAATCAGTTTTGGATTGATTCTTGAGGCCTCAATTTAAAGGTGCATTTTGTGATTCCATCACCTTCTGTTTTATTCATTGTTCACTAGATATCCTTGAAAAAAGCTTATTCACAAAATTTGAGTTGATTTTGATCTTGTGGCTTTGTGTTATGAGCAATTGCTTGTTTCCCACAGTCCCATAGGCCACTGTGCTGTAATTTCTGTCCGTTTACCGACAGAAAATACAAAATTGCGAATTTCTTAGAGATACGACCGAATTTGCATGTAAGATTAGGTACACATGGATTACTAAGGCTAACGGTTCAGATGATATAAATATGTCAACATTTTTTAGGTAAGTATGGGGGACGAGGTTCTGGATCACGCAATTCCCCTTATCAAACACTTGTGTTGCCAGATCTAATTATAAGCATCTAAACCAAAACTGTCACCTTGAATTTATGGTCACAGATTGGTTATTGTCTGTTTGGTAATCATCTGTTTGTTGTTTTTATACTTGGCAATCTCCTATCTTTCCACAGACTAAAAACCGTAACTTGACCAAGCAAATTTCTCAACTGACCAAGTCAAAGGGCGACAAGAAATCAAATAGTAACAAGGACAGTAACAAGGAGGACAGCAGTATAGACTAGCTCCAAGTCTTCAACCTCAGGCAAATTTTTGCAGGCTGATCGGCATGAAAGCAGGTACCAAGAACACAAGTCTTGAAGGAGTCCAACTCGACATGCTGCTTCTTGTAAACGTTTAGGCAGAAATGCTGTGTCTGATGAGTTCATCACTGTTGTTCTTCTCAACCTGGAGATAATCTTGTCGTGCGAGTGCAAGAAGGTCATAAGTGCAATAGCTGCCATATGATACATCTGTGTGCTGCCATGTATTAAGATAACTTCTCAATTTACATTTCCTTGTGCATGAGTCAGTGGATCTTGAAATGGTTATTCAGGCGACTGTTGCCCGAAGAAGCATTTCAAGAACCACTAACCAAAGACTTGGCATAGAAGTATGTTTCTGACAAGTGGCAGCTATTGCACTTATGACCTTCTTCCACTCACACAACGATTTGCTATCCTATTGTCAACAAATGTCAGAAAACTACGTCATATGTGATACTTTCGATACGACGCGTGAAATTGGTATCACCCAGGCTTGGGAATTTCCTTCCTGTTGTGAAGCAAGTACAAAATGAACTGATATTTCAAGGGTTTACTGCAAGAAAACCCCATCTGCAATAGCTGCCATTTGTCAGTTGTGTTCTTATTGAGTGTTATACCTGCCAAATCTAACACATGGCAGCTATTGCAGATGGAGTCTTCTTGCTCTAAACCCTCAACATACTGTTGTGTCATAGGCACACAAAAATGAATGTTGGGCATGCACGTTTTCATTCACATGCTCATAAAATACCTCGGCATTTGCATACAATTTGTCGCAGTATTTCTTGCGATGCATATGCAACCATTCGACCTATTTTCAACCCTGTGTATACTTTGTATTTATTTATAACATATAGTGTTGTCTTGGAATCCTAATTGGTGATCAGTCTTGTGGGGACAATATCTCAAAAAGCTGGTGTATGTGAAATACTGAGTCGAGATAACAGAAATTGGTTTGGAATGAAATGCCACAAGTCTTATCTCCTGTCAGTGACTACCCAAACGGAGGGCTAGCAATTTTGTTAACACGGGCATCCGGGTGAATAACTCCTGAAAATACGGTTGGACACGTGAGAATATAAATCCATATGTGAATCAATTTGTGTGTTTCAGTAATTGGTAGAATGTGATATCAAGAAATAATCATTGAAGATTTTTACCCATAGAAATTTTAGCTTAAGAGTAAAATATACTGTAGATTTTGAGATAAGGCAAATTAGAGAAACATTACCTGTCGGACATTTTATGTGAAGAACATGGATGATTACCAAAATTTCAGTGCTCTGGAAAGAATGCACATTAAGTAGTTGATGAAACACTTAACGTCCGCACGCGCATTTTTTTTGGCATGAAGAACATTAAGTTCTTTTTTTTTTTTAATTGAGTTTGAATTAAATCTTGCCGTCCAGATTAACAACATATTATTTCATACAACATTATGAGAGCAACATGTCTTTGAAAAACAATGATAATTTTTAAACATGCACAGTAAATGTTTGAGTTTTTAATTGTACAGGAGATATCTTTAGCTACTTGAGAAATTTTACTGCATATGATAAAACAGTTTTGTTAAAAAGTTACAATGATTAAGGAAAGCATGTCCAATTTTAACTTCACTGCCTTTTTATCGATTGTTTGCACTCAAATGAGTTGCTACATTTTAGCATTAAATTGTGGTAATTTTTAGGCATTTGGTTGACTCTGTAAACAAACGTTACTGCTTTCTCATGTAACTCGTTGAAACTGTTGTTAATGAGAACACACAAAGTAAAAAAAAAAAAGTGAAATCAGTGGAATTCACACTATTTCGTTAAATTGGTGGTATCTTCTTGATGTATAGTTGAGCTATTGATATGGAATGAAACGTTTTATCTAGCAAACTCAATGTACTTGCATTCGTGTAAAAAATACAAGGCAAGTATATTTTTAATATTGTTTTTAAAAATGTAGCTTTTTTATGAACACCCTGTATCTCTAGGTAGACGATGTTGGTGTTGATATCAAACCGGTGTCACTTGCGATGGAAGTCATTGACAACAACATCACCCAATTGAAAAAAAGTAAATCCGCAAAATGCAAAAGTAGAAATTTTAGTACTTCTTGCATCGCAAGAAGCTGGTGTGAATTCAAAACCACACACAAGATATTTCCTATTGCACCAGCAAAATATTTTTATCACTCAAGGTTACAAATTACATGAAAATTGCCACTTTTAACAGTAATTTGCTGTCACAGTGTTGTATTGAAATAATATTTCTTGTTGGTCTGGATGACATGCTTTGATTCAAACTTTATCGTGAAACTTTCCTAGATGAATAAGAACTTACACAGCACAGTTCTTTTTGGTTGGAAGAGTTGATTGCCCAAATCACAATGTTTTTGGCATATACTACACTTCAAATTATTTTTTAAAAGCTCTTGCTTCAGTGAAAAGGGAGATGTAATATTGTCAAAAGCACATTGTTGTGGCAGAAAGTCATGTGCACTACTGGTAGTCGTGTTAGAGACTGTAAATCACACTGTTTTAGTCCTGACGCCTACCCAGAGGGTGTTTTGAACCAATCCCATAATGCATTGCATTGTGCCTGTACTAAACAGGTGTCGGTACTTAAGGATAAAAAGTGTTCCAAACGATTAAGAACCACAAAACATTTCGTGATCATGCAAAAAATTCCATAATTACTTGCACCTTGTGGCCTAAAGTGAATGTAAAAGTCAGGGTTTTTATGTGTTAAGAATAGGGTTTTTGTGGGATCACATGACCATATTGAAGTGAAATTTCCCAAAACTGGTGCATTGTGGGATGGACTCAATACACCCTCTGGCTCCATATTTTGCATGAGAATCTGCAGGCCTAAATTTCTACCAAAAAATTGCTGCCCTAATCCAATAAATGTGGAAAAATAATAATTCGTAATGTTTATTATGAAAGAATAATATGATTGGACAAAAATCATGCATTGATATTTTCATAACACGGTGCGTATGTTAATGACCGTACGCGGTGTGCTTAGAACGTATACACGCGATGTTGAGTTGATTCATAATTATCGTCAGGTTTGTCCATTTTTTTTCTTAGAAACATTACTGCATTGGATTTCATGATGTGTTCAGATGCTTTTGTAAAATGTCTGCTGTATTAATGTTTATGAATTTTAGTTTCTCGTGCATTGGCAAAAATCAATGCACTTGAATCAGTTTGACCAGACTCATATATAGCCTGTGGTTTTCCCTTTTCTTTGTTGGTTTTCTTTGGTCCTTTTTGCAAACAAAATTGTATCAGTTTCCATCACAGATCTGTACACTTCAGTTGTGACTGAAGCACGAGTAACTAAAAAAAATGCATACTTTCTGTGAATACGTCCGCAGCAGTGGTGTTCTTGCGACTTGTCATGCTAATTAAACCGGGATTGGAATTAAATTTTCAGGTCTTATACTTCTATCAAAGATACTGCAAATACAATTGTTAAAAATCCAAATGCATGAATAATTTAGAACTTCTGGGTCCTCAATGTCACTGAAATGTACGTCCGCAACTACGGAATTGCCCATGTGTAAGTCTTTCACAGGGGTGGCATCAGCGTAGCCAGACATTGCTTTTTGAGGGGGACCCCGGGGGTGGAATGACCCTAATAGCCGAAATTAAGCTGATTTTGCATGTTTTGGCACGCGCCCCGAAAGCCTCCCCCAGGATACATTGTACGCCACTGGGTGGTGCGTATTTCAACTGGAATGACCCATTGACCATTTTCACAGTCAGCCATAAGTAGGGACAGCCTCAAACCTGCAACATCGATGACAACAAGAATTACGCAACTCGTCATTCTTCCCCCAACAAGGCTTTACCACAAAATACCACACTGTATAATTCTGTGGTAACTTGTGGTAGTTACAAAGTTACAGGACTTCCATTCAAATGTTGTGGTATATCATTGAGTGTCAGGATAGAAGGTGTGGTATATGGCATGTGCTCACAAAACATGACCTGCCTTGTTAGGGTTAGATCAGTCATACATTACACTTATGCCAAACTGTTGGCTAACCAAAATAACCATGACACCCTCACGTTGGTAGTAGCAAATCCAAAGTTTTGAATCCGGTTCTGTCATCGCTAACGGGGCTGGCCGGATTACCTCACTCACAGCAATACTGCCACCATATGAGGATTAAGTGGAGCAAAAAATAATTGACCGGATGCCCTTCCTGATGCCAATCCACAGTTTTCGGCGGTGGGCCTAGCTTTTGGGCAATTACGACCACCGTGCAAGGTAGCATGATAGAATCATAGGGAAAACCTGATTTTATCACAGACTGGAAATTCAGTTGGATTAGATAAAATGCTATTTCCCACTTAACATTTTTTGGACAAACTTTTCTAAAGTGTTTCTTGCTGGATCAAGCGTGTATTAGGCCACCAGTGTCGGTTGACATTCATTCGTTTCTATTAATATTATTGATGTAATATTTTCATGGATATTGGTAAACCTGTGATGCCATTATTTCGTAATTGTACAAACATATTTTTGCAATCTTGAAAGGTTAAATATTTGAAAATATAAATATTGATGTGATATCATGAGAGACAGTATGATGATCCTGTTGTTTTACGAATATATGTAAGCGTTAGTGTGACCAGGCCTTTAAATTTCGTAGAATTATTTTACATGTAATGTTTTAATATGCATAGGTGCTTCAATGTATTGTTTAAATTGTAGGCAAGAGTTGCATATGTACCCCCTTTGAAGTTATACGTGTAACAATTTTTAAATTTATTTTTGGCCCTAGGGTTAAGGTATTTGTTAGTAAGGCCATAAATAAACATTTGTTTCATGTAGAATTTTAAAACGGGTACATATGGAATTCTTTCCAAATTGTGCAGCTTCCAGTATTATTTTAATGACAAAAGCAAACACTGCAAATTAAGTTCATGTGATTCCATTTCAGAATGTTGTAGAATTAATTAGGAATTGGGAAAGTAATATCTTGAATTGGGGAATTAATTGAATATTTATTTTGATATATTTTTTTTTTAATTATGAAAATTGTTGTTAGGAGCCCAGTACATCCAACATCCCAAAATTTTCTCAAACACCAAGGGCTAGGGTAAACCATGGGGCAGGGCTCAAAATATATGAGGACTAAGGTCGATTAGCCCTCAATTTTCACAAAAAGCCCCTGTGAGAAAATTTTGACCTATGGTAAAATTTACTATGAGGGCTACTTTTTGGCAGAATTTCATCAAGTAGCCCCCGTGGCCCAAAAGTATTTTGACCCTTGCCATGGAGGTTCACAGCATTATGCCTATACCTTGTCTCATCTAAAGTTGAAGGTGACGTCATTATGCATCTTTGCATTCCCACTAGCGTCTTCGATCGTGCCGCCTTTTTTTGCGTGCGTATCATGCACTGATTCCAAGCATAGCGCGCGCGATTCATGGGTTCGCAACTGAACGTCGCAGTGACGTCACCTTCAACTTAAGATGAGCCAAACTATATGGCAGTAATATTAGATTAAAAAAATTGTTTGCCGTACCCGCTATAAAAAATATTATGGTCGTACATTGGATTTTTTTTTAACAAGAGAGTTGTATGGTTTCAACTGTGTAAGAAGGATTTGCTGCCTCGTGGTAACTTAATTTTTCATTAATGACCCATTACTGTGCTAAGACTTTTGGGAGGATATCTTGCCAAATTATTATGAATATGTTGTTATATTTTAAAGAAATGTGTGTAGAATGTTTTTAGCTCCTTTCAGCCCAGAACTGACAATTTCCGTCTGTAAATATAGGTTTACAAATAGCCTCATTAGGACACACATTAATATTATATTGCACCTTTTTAGTTGACTATTTTGTGATACATGTTTTGTTAACAATATCAGGGTATAGCTACCTTTATCAAATACAATGTATATTTTGATTTGCACCAATGTGGTACAAATGCTTATTTTTTATGCTATTTAAATATCAGTGGGATTTCTGTTCTGATTCTTCCCGGATACGACCACGGTCAATTTTACCCCATTTTATAATAAATTAACATTGTTAGAATTGATGCACAAAGAGATGTTGAAACTTGTGTGTCGTTGGCTTCAGAATTCACTGTAGAATTACCACGTAATGCGATTCGTTGCCCCAGATATCGGTCCATACAAATCACAGGGCACAAGATACATGCTCCACAATGAAAAGTTTGAATTTCCCCCCACTATAAGCCTTGTGATTTGTTTGGACTTCTAGAGCGAATACAGCCACTGTACTCTATGAAATGACATTACCATTTATGTGTAGCTGTTTCGTACATGTATCATGCATGCACGCATGCATGCATGCATGTATACTGATATCACTGCTGTCTTTGGTGTAGATGCATGATAATATTGTAACCTGGACCCTATTTCACTAAAGTTAATCTTAAATGAATTTAAGGAGAGTGGTTCTTCTTAAGTCTATAAGGCTTCTTAAGTAGAATTTGTAATGAACATTAATAAAATAGGACCCAGTTTCAACGTAAGAAAATTCTTGTAAATCTTAATTTTTAATTGGCATAAAACAAGTAAAAAAAAACAAAGAAGAATAACTCTTCTTAGATCCACTTAAGATTAATCTTATGTGAAATGGAGCCCTCGTCTATTAGCATCGATTCAGCCTCATGCTTAATGGTGCAACGATAGATTTAAAGACATCCAAATATTGTGTCATGTGTAGTGATTTCATAGATTACACACTCAGTAGATTTCTAACCTTGTATTTGGCTGCAGAAACGTCATAAAAGTAATTTAAAAGGTGATTTTGATTTTTGTTTCAATATAAAACATAGGCTGAATTTCATATTTGCTCTAATACAAAATCAGAAATTCTACAATTTTTATACCAAGGAAAAACTCAGCTTAATTTTTCAGATGTGGATAATTTTGATGGAAAGCTGTACATCAGTGCAAAAATCAGGGCTTTCCATTTTTTAAGGGACACCTGCAGATGTGAAATCTCTTGTTTCACCTTTAAGCACATACAGCTGTTTGACCCTATGCAAATTGTCTCTATTTTTAGAACAATTTTCAGCATTGGTGACACAATTTTGACAACTGATACAAGTAGGGACACGCAAGAGCTTGCTATCCCTGTAAAAATAAGACAAATCCATGGCAGGAATTTTGCCATAGATCATTACTAGCTTGTTATAATGCCCTTTATTGGCCAATTCTCCATCGAAGTGTACAACTTCATTTTCAGAAAAATCAAATTGGGCTTAAATGTTGTTAATGACAATAGAACATGGTTTAGCAGCTGTGAACCCATTGATTAACCAGTGTTGCCACTCAGAAAACTCTGTAAGATGAAGATGCGAAGCTGTATGTGCACTTTTTGACCAGGGGCAGTGCCAGGGTATTGGGGGGAGGGGGAGACAAGGTGACGCAATATATCAGCCCGGGGTCACACTTGCACGACAGAGGGTCTGAGGAGCACATGCCCCCCCCCCCAAAAAAAAAAGTTGGAGATTTTGGAATATGCTGCAAAAATGGCACTGATTTGTTATTTTTGACAAATTTTCCAACTTCTTGTTCTTCTCCCTCCATTTTGGGGTTTGCAAATGATGCAGGGTGGTGCCACCCCTGTTGTCAACAGTCATGTCTATAGAACTTCGCACATCACAGTATGGGGAAAAAAACAAAATTGTTAAGTTGTAACTTTTTTGTAATAAGAGTTTCAAACTAAAACAGTATGGTCATGTGAAAGTGTTCTCTTACATACATCAACTCTTGTTTGAAAGCAGAAAGAGGTATGTAAGTTATGGTTATTTTCCCCTATAATTTGAGATGCGAAATTTTCTCCAGTGTGGCTGGCAAGAAGTGCATGTACGCCATGTCTGTAATATGAAACTATAAATGCTTTGGGTCTGTTTGGTTGTGCACTAAAGCTGGTATTGGATGGTCCATTTTAGCTATGGGGATTTTGTTATAATTAAGTTGAAAGTAAGAAATTTTGTCAATGGTGACAGATAACCAATAATTATAACTACAGTCTTGGAAATAATTGTTGGAACACTTTGAACGATTTTCGGAAAACTGTTCCCCCATCCCCCCAACCAATGTTGAATGGGGTATCATCATCAGCAGTCTTACCAATTCCCCCAACATTGATTGATGGGGTCGGAGAAGGGCACGTTGAAGTGGAAGGTTGGGGCTTTCAATTGAGTGATAACAGGGACTTGTAGGCTCTTAACTCTGTCCCGGGTGAGCAATGTAGCAAATTGTGGCGAGTGTTCCAACTAATTTTTTCCAAGATTGTAGATTAGATAGAGAGGAAAAAGAGAAGATATCAGTAGCTTCCCACAATGCATTGTTTCCAAAGGAGGTTTTTGTACAGGTTCTGATGTGAATCGTTAGGTGTGAAACATGGCTAAATTAACAGCATTGATTACAAACTTGCATTTTAACGATTCACATGACTACCTGTACAGAAATCTCCATTGGAAGCAATGCATTGTGGGAAGCTACTGATATCTTCTCTTGAGAGGAAAGATTGATTGGTAATTTAACCATCCAATGGCACATCATATTGGATAGGCAAAGTGATTTTTTAATGTATCATGTGTAAGTTTGATTTGCTCTCTCTTGCTATCCAATTCCTCTCTTCTCCCCATCATGACCAGAAAATTACTTATGTTCTTTGGCAACTCTAGTGTGCATACATTGACTCCCCTTTTCCTTCTTGAGGACTTGGAGGTTTTTGCTTCCCGTATTATCATTGAGTTTGGTTCTCAAAGAAAGTATGCCACTCTTGGCAGATGGGGGGTTAGAGTCAAGGTGTGGATTTAAAAGTTATGATTAGCATGAAACCTAAGTTAAGATTAAACATTTTTCACCGACGTCAAATATTAGGGGTCATGATCAGGATAGTCTACCTTATTCTGGAATCAAACCCAATTTTGTTTTTTTGAAACATCAATTTTGATTCTGAACAATCATAATTTCCACCTATGAGGTACCTAGATTGTTTGACTTTTTTGCATGTAGATAGCTTCCAATGAATATAACAAGAGATCGGAATTGTAGTAGTGCATGTATAGTTAGCAATTATTAGTCACATTTCAGAGAGATTGACATATTATTCAAATAACGTGGGAGATGTCTCAAAATCATAACCTGTGATTGCTAGTATGGTCTGTGACCAATTTATGAATGTTTTTGTTCTATGATCAAAAGGGAAAAATTTCCGGGCTTTTAATTTCACTGGAGTACTGAGAAAAATATTAACTTTTTGATTGTCGAAACCAACACCCACTTTGGAGATGTGTTTTGGTGCTAAAAATGTAGATTTGTATTAATTAAAATTCAGCCATAAATGACCTTTGGCCGTGAGGCTTATGTAAGGTTTTTTTTTCCTATTTAATTTTTTATAATCCTATCGAACAAAACTACATCCTGTGGAGGGCTTAATTACATAATAAATTGGGTGTATTCTTTTAGTTTGGTTCAGTATTAAGTTTGTTTCTAGTAATGACTCTGAAATACGACAATATCTGTGCAATAGAATGTAGTTGATCAACTTGTGATTCAGAATTTTAAGCACTCTGTATAGATATTGAACGTGTTTTATAGCATTTGAACTCTTAATATCTCTCCATTTGAATATAATTAGCCTGTTTTAAAAAGTCAGGAAACGATTGTTTTCAAAAAGGAAACTATTTTAATACATGCAAACCAGAGTACTAAATGGTATAAACATGAAAGAATCTATTTGGTTTGCAAAGAACCACCTTATGAACAGGTAGACATAGGTATGGCTGGTTAGTGACCATGGGTCACTGGTGCCTGATGAATTCAACAGTCCTTCGGGGAAAGACCCTCAAAGGGGGCTAAAAATACAACTTTAAATGTAAATTAAGGGAAAAATTACCTTTTTAGCCTTTTTGTTGACAACAATCGGAGCGTCCCTTCAAAAGTTATGGCCAAAAAGGTGGCTTCGTGAGTCAAAATTACTTATAATTCTTAAGTCATTTTATTTTTTCTCAAGCTGCCAAGATTTAATAGTCATAACATTATGGAGATATTGCACGGGAAAGACCCATAAAATGGGTTCCTATGGGAGTAATGAAAATATTCTATTGCAGTGGTGGAGCCCAATTTATATGCTCTAATTTGCTTTTATCCATCTTCAGAGGGGTTAAAATCGTTTTTGAGAAATCAGGGTGCAAGCGGTGTCATATCGTAAAAATTTCACTTGAACATATCGGCAATTAGTATAGAAACCACTGTTTTTAGGTTTTTGTATATTTTAAAATCCTATTTTAATTTCCTTGAGGTGTTTAGAAATAAGTACTGAATTTTCACAAATACTGGTGAAAATTAGAGATCAATAGCTAATTTACTTCTTGAGATATATATTTTTAAGTGGAAAATATTAAATTACAGCGGAGGCCCGCGCTTCGCGCGGGAAGCTAGCTGAGTGAACGGGATCGATCACTGAAAGGGAACATCAATGAAACAGAAGCAATCACTGAAGGATCAAGGCCCGTCTGTCCCGTAATTCACATTACGAATGCAGCTGCAGTAAATTTACATACTCAGTGGTAATCGGGACCCCAGGCCCGGAGTCCTAGGGGCCCGGGGTGCTATGGGCCAGTAAAAAATAAAAAGTCAGCCCTTGCGTTTGTCAGAGAGGGATAGATGTGAGAGAGAGAAGAGTGAGTGAGTGAGTGAGTGAGTGAGTGAGTGAGTGAGTGAGGAATGGGAGTGAGTGAGTGAGGGCAGTGATGAGTGAGTGAGTGAGTGAGTGAGTGAGTGAGTGAGTGAGTGAGTGAGTGAGTGAGTGAGTGAGTGAGTGAGTGAGTGAGTGAGTGGTGAGTGAGTGAGTGGCGTGCCTAGCTAGAGAGAGGAGAGCAGGAGAAAGAGAGACACCGGGCAGATACAGGGGGCCTATTCCCCTCCTGCGGCAATGAAACCTACTAAGTTGAGAAAATACTCTGCTAACCCAAGAAATTGCCATTTTTTACGCGCTACGCGCGGTAATAAATTAGTGCTGGCTGGCCTCTCTTGCGTTTGAGAATTACACAAACACATTAAGATTTTGTTTGATAAACCCGTTCGTCATGAATTATGAAGTGAACTACTTACCAATTTAAAATCGTTTCTATTAATATACATGAAAAACTAGGTGTTGAAAGTGAACCTTGCAAGGTTTTTGCACTTCATGCTGAACCACCCCCCACCCCCGGGCCGCTTCATATACACGAATCCGTTGCACATTACAACACCTCACTGGCAGCCATAGCTGGGGTGCATTCTGCTGGAATTCACCAAATGTGCAGATTAAGGGGAGCTTTTGAATTCTTACTTGAATCAAGCGTGGTACAGACGTACAAAAGATTTGGGTAGGTTTTGGGTTGTATGACCCCCCAGTAATGGCGGATCAATTCTGACCATCATTTGGTGGTCGGATTGTCTATATGAACTCTCCATGAAACACTTCATATATAATCCGCCTAAAAATCCGAACGATAAAAATTACTGGATTAAAAAGGTTGTAGGTGAATTCTAATAATAAATGCCAGGAAGGTTGTTCTGTAATGTGTTTGCTTATTGAACTGTGTCCGTAATGCATTGATAAAGAAGCATGAGTGGAACGTTTGAGAGATTATCCAGCTGGCTTGGCGCGTCATTGAAAGCAAGTTTTGAGCATGGTTGATGGCCACTTTCAACCATCGTTCGGTTTTTTTGGCGGGGAGTCTTATTATTATTTGAAACAAAAAACTAAAAAATTAAAAAAAAAAATTTTACTTTTTAAAAAACCGTTTATCATACTCTGTCATTAAAAAGTGAAACAATACAAATTTATATTTTTTATATCAATGTTCATGAGAAAATGTGTATTGGAAAGTGAACACTGCAAGGGTTCCGCGCTTTGCGGGAGGGGGCACCCACTCCCGCACCCCCCCCTGGGCTGTATCATAAACACTCTACATAGAATATTTCAATCAATAAAAACCTTCGCATCAACAATATAATAGGCCTACATGAAGCTCCCACACCACTCGGCAGCCAATGGTCAACCCCCTCACCCCTCTGGTTTTGGGTTCTGGGAAACGAAGTTGGTAAAGGGGGCCCGTAACTCAAGGTTCCCCCGGGCCCGCTAATTTCTCTCGGCGGGCCCAGTACACCGAAACCCAAATCTCAAGTTTTTTTTGTTTTGTTTTTTCTTTTTCATATAATATTGCGTTGCCATACCTTGGGTTCTAAAATATTTTTGGCGGCCAAAAGAACATGTTCTGGATACCTATAAACTCTAGGCTAGGGACACTCAAAGGCATGTTTAGAATCCTTCAGGGAACACTTGAAGGTATGCCTAGGTTATGTTAATAAAGAACATTGAAAAAATGTTTTTTTTATACGAACCCCTTGAAGTGTGTAGAAAAGAAAGTGATTTTTTCACGAAAATATTTTATAAATCGATTTACGGTATCATTATAAGAGTAAACTTCTAAAATAATACAGGTAGCCTAGTAAAAGAGGCCCTGAAAAACTTACATTGGCAGCTTCATTCTAATCTCTGTATTTTCTCAGACGCTTTGCTTCATTTTTTTTGCCATTTTCCTGTAGGTTGTGTAACATATTTGTCGCTTGCTTTTTGCCATTACAACTGGAGTTGATTATAGGCCTACATTGATTCTAAGCCTAAGCCCGCACTTCTGTTTTGCCTTTTGCTAAGCGCCGGCGCGGTACGCGTTGCTAGAGCGACACAGGGCAGTGACATGGTATTGTATCCCATAATGCATTGCGCGTTATAACATACGCACAGCTTGTGTGCTGCAGCGGTATGGTGTTTTATCCCATAATGCATCAGCGACGCGCTTCAGCTAGCAACCGACCCGTTTTTCCTGTTATTACCATAGTAACTGAATAGTTTTGAAAAAATGAATGTCCGATTGCACCATGGCATGGTATACCCAACCAATGTACAAAAAATCAGAACTCGAGATAGAGCCATCTCTGAGAACACTCGGGAACAAGGTTGAGAATCTTTCTTTTATTATATAGATTGCAGCTTGAGAAAACAATAAAATACATAAGAAATATTATAAGTAATTTTGACTGACGAAGCCACCTTTTTGGCAATAACTTTTGAACGGACGCTCCGATTGTTGTCAAACAAAAAGCAATAAAAAGGTAATTTTTCCCTTACTTTAAATTTGAAGTTGTTATTTTTAGCCCCCTTTGAGGGTCTTTCCCCTTAATGGAATAACGTGCACATGGACATGCACAAAGTTTCATAAAAAAAATACCGAATCTGGTGACCCAGGATCACTCAACGGCAACACCGGTTAAACATAAGGGGCGGTATAATCACAAAGGCCAGTATTCGCAAAGAATTTAATCCTGGCGTAACTTTTAGTCCAGGACCTCTATAAGTTCATCTTCTTTCCTATAGTAGCTTTTTCTACTGAAAATACAAAGAGAAAGTACAGGTAGACACTCTAAGCTGATAACTTACCTATTTCAAATTGTTTCTCTTTCATATTCTGTTTATAAAAAAATTAAAGGGTCTTTCTAGATGACTTAGTCCTGGACTAAGAGTTAAGCCAGGACTAAGTTCTTTTGTGAATACCGGCCAAAGAACTTAGTCCTGGCTTAACTTTTAGTCCAGGATTAAATCCTACTACTCTAAACTTTGATTCTTTCCTGTATTAGTTTTTACTGTTGAAAATATGAAAAGAAAGTACAGGAAGACGTTTAAAGCTGAGAACTTAACTATTTAAAGGTGTTTCTCTTTCATATTCTTTTCAAAAAAAATAAAAAGGTCCTTCCAGGTTGGGCTTAGTCCTGGACTAAGAGTTAAGCCAAGGTGTTTGTTACACAGACACACAGGGTTAAGTTACTGTATTAGCTCACACACTATGAGCTATATAATCTCAATTCCCTTGGCACAGTTCAGTACCTTCCATTTGCCAGTGTATTTAGAAAATACACACCCTGGGTTTTGGGTATGAGATATGATACACAGAGCACACAAGGTCAGTTCATGTCACTGAACTGTGTCCTTGGTGGATAAGCATATTGTTCCCTTAGACTGTGTTTTGTGCCATATTGTAAGAGCCACTTCATCAAAAGGGCGAGTTGGCATAGCGGTCAATATGCTTGCCTTTCACCAATGCGGCCCCGGTTCAAGGCACGGTGGTGTCAGTGTTATACATGAATTTAGTTTGCTGTCATTCTGGACTTGTGTTGTAGCAGCCTTAATGCTCCAGAGTAGAACCTGAGCACTTCAGTGAACCTGTCGCATTTCATAATAATTATTGATTGTTGTTATTTTTATTATTATTGTTATTACACATCTGTGCCTGTGCTGCGCCCTTAAGAAGTACTGCTTGGTGGCAACTCTGGCATATTTTTAATTCAATCCAAGGGAATCCAAATCAGAAGCAATGTATAATCAGACCGGATACCCTTCAATGTCCACAGTATCGCCCTGTAGACTACTAGACAATCTCGGAAAAAAGAATCTCATACTTGTGGGAAAAATCATTTAACAGGGTTTTGTCATGCCAGTGACTCATTTTGTTAAGTTTCCTGAGTGCACAATTTTTGTCCCAAAATAGACAAACATGCATTTTATATTGTCAAGATAACACATGTAGAATTTTGGTAGCTTTTTGTATAGAAATCATGCCTCATATTTTTAACTGTACCCTAAGAAATGAATAAAGTACAGTAGCATGTACTTGGCATGGAGTGAAAACAGAAGTTGTTTAACAGTAACTGCTGGCTGTCAGGGCTGGAGCAGAGGGTGTTTTGAATCAATCCCATGATGCATAGCAATGTGCCTATACTGTACTGTACGAAACACATGTCAGTACTTAGGGACAAAAAAGTGTTCCAAATTTTTAGGAAACACAACATTTCATAATCATGCTAAAAATTCCCTAAGTACTAATGTTTAGTGGGCTAAAATTACCATTAAAGTCGAGGTTTTTATGTGTTAAGAATAAGATTTTTATGGGATCACATGACCCTATTGAGGTGAAATTTCCCAAAACTGGTGCATTGTGGGATTGACTCAAAACACCCTCTGGGGCTTGAGCAAGTATGTGTATCACACATCTGCCTTTTTTAGCGTGGAATAATTACAACCTTTTTTCAGAGTTTCGTTATGACAATGCTGATGTAAAACATATATCAGGAGCAAGAAATCTTGATCTCATATTTAGATCTTTTATTCTTATCTGAATCTTTTTATGCAATTTTCCCACAGGGATTTTGAATAACAGGAATGTTATCAACAGTGAGTTTTACACAGATGACTAGGGAGATTATGCAATAGAGGGCACTCTAACATACTTAGGCAGAAGGTGATGGCCAAGACTCATTGAAAGTGGCAAAATGAATCAAATTGGGTACAGAAATAGAAGCTGCAAAACCTGCAAACTAAAATTTATGACTTGATGAGGGCTAGACTACTCTGTAATCCAATTGTTTTTTTTTTTTTTTTGTTTTTTTTTTTTTTTTACAATTGTGTGTGGGTGTTTTTTTTTTTACAAATAAAATCAGAAATAACCCTTCGGTGGGGTTATTCTTCAACTCCAACGGTTTTTGAATAAGAAAATATTCCTTGAACAAAACATATAAAAAATTCACAATTTTTCGTCAGATTTTTGCTTTTACGTGTTAAACCGATGGCGACGTCTGAAATTGGATCTTTCTTGGCCGCCTCCCCGGCGTTGGAATTTTACCTGGGCAATTGGACTACTACTTTCATTAGGGGTCGAGATTGTTAAGTGGGTTTCTATGGCGAGTTTTCGTCCAAAACTTGGCGGACCCTAATATAAGTATGATTGTCATTGTTTGAACCAAATTGACCAATGGCTAAACAAGGGATTGGCGGGGCTTGTATCTGGGGCGGGTTATCTCTGTAATCGATATTCATGAGCCTCGTGTCCCTGTTGGCTATGCACAACACAACCGTAATGTGCCAAACATTTGAAAGTTGTGAAAAAGAAAATGCCACATAATTTTGTGAAGAGGCAAAATTAATTTGTTCCCCCCCCCCCCCGGTATTCAATCTTAATAAAGTAAATATTCATTTTATTTGTGCGAGATTAGAACTGTTGATGACTTGTATTATAACGAGCAATCGTGATAATCCCAGCAGTGTGAAAGGCATGTGCCCGTAAACGGGCCGTAATATGAGCAAGGAATCATTTTCATGATGAAGCATTGCTTTGTTTTTGATGGATATTCATGTTGGGGCTGATCGCTTCTCGCTGATTGGGGTAGGGGGAATGAGCTGACTTGTCAAAAACCTGACATGTTACGGCATCCTGTAATTTTTCAGGGACTCAATTTGAACAATTATAAGCAGATTGACGTAAGTTTTTTTCTACCTCACCCCTCAAAAAACACAACGCACTGTGCTCTCCACGGGTGTCCCTCTGCCTGTCATGATTCACACCCGTTTGCTTTGCACAACAGATATACACCGTGAGTACCATGCGTAGCCCACGTATCTTGCGGCATAGTACCCATACTACTACTACTCTATCTGCTGAAAAAAAACAGCGGGAAAACAGTCACAAACTCCATAGATTTAGTGCACTGATTCCATGCGAAAATACCCAAAATTCCAATCAGGTATTTAGCATGCAAATTAGCTACATTTGAAGTCGATAGATCGATTTTCCAAGAATGAAGGACTCATTGTTCCGATAGGTAACGGTAGAGAAACTTGCACGTACTGTAAAAGTAAAAATTCACAAGAAAAGTAGATGAATTTCGTGAAAATATACCAACTGAAGTTTTTTACGAATTGAACTGCATTCATCAAGATCTGAATTATTTTCAATTAAAAAAACATATGTGTCCGATTCTATGCATCCTTCAACAATTTTGACGAGTCCTATTCATTTGTATATTCTGATGATTACATTCTTACTATTCGAATACACAGAATTGCAGATTCTTGACCACAGGTGAAAGTACATAGTCGATTTTTTTCCGAGGGGGAGTGGTCACTAAACTTTCGCGGTCACAACCAAACTTAGCGGGATCATAAAGGGAGCCATCTATTGAATGATTATATTTCGCATAAAAGCCGGTATGTGAAGCAGAGCCCTATTACTAAGGTATTCTTTTGTGGATAATGCCATTGTCATAAGGGATCTAGGCCTAATTAAGCTAGTTACGGCGTGAATTGCGTCGCGATATTAGAAATAGAGAAAAATGGGACAATAATATATAATAATAGATGATGATTGATAAAAAAGACTGGGTAAATAAGATGGACCAGCACACAAAATAAACTTTATAAAAACAAATGCAAAAATAGACTATGGCATAGTCTAGATGAGGGCCGGGGCAGGATGAGCCCAAGACCTCGTTCAGGTTCGTTATTTATACAACAAAAGTAAAAAGAGTTGGACTCTTGTTCCTACACTTTGGAAGATATTGTTTGATAACATAGTACACGTTTTAGAAATTCTATCAACAGGTTTGTGATGGTGTTAAATGGTGTTGCCAGAATTAGGATTTCTTGGTTCGCCATTATTTGGACATTCGTAGGCTTTTATTCTGTAGACGTTTTTGTTTGTACAAACATAGCCTTGTCTGACAAGACCGACGTAACAGTATGTCATGAATTTACTTGAAAAATTTTTGTCAAAGAAATTAAATGAAAGGATAGGTCATCCACTGCTACTGCTAATTGACGTGCAGAGTATTATTATGTCCTTAACCCAATTTTGATCAGTAAAGTGAAATCCAGAAAAAGGTTACAGCACCCCACATGCAGGAACTTGGCACCAAACACAATGAAGCAACTAGTTTTTTGGCCAGCATACGGAGCTTCCGTAATCTGACACACTTATTGAATTCGTAAACCCTTCAAGGAATGAAGCACATCTATTCAGTTAGGTTCTGCATTCATAAGTGTTTGTCACAAAAGTGTCAGATGGGTCGGTTACGGAAACGCCCACAGCATACTGCTGATTAAATAAGGGATGAATCTATGTAATGTGGAAATATGTTCATCTTTTGGGAGGTATTCGCATAAGATGACTCAAACTTTGGCTTCATAGGTCTATGAATTTGGCCAACCTTAAGTCCAAGTAAAGAGGAATAGACCACTAACAGTGTTTATTCTGTAAGGTTGCCAAATTCATGGGTTATCAGTGAAAGAGGGTCACCTTGTAACATACCCTCTTTTTCGGGGTTGCATTTGCCAGTGCTGACACTAAAATTGTTTGACATAAACAGAACCTCGGTGACATAAAAGTTCATATCCCTTAGCTTCCCTGTGTGATGTCGTGCAAGAGTGGAATTGAATGGGAGTTCCGTAACCAATACGTAATCCGTAACCCATCTGACACACTTAGGGAATTCAGAAACCCTTCACAGTATAAAATCCGTTATTCCGCTAAGGTTCCAAATTCATAATAAGTGTGTCAGAAGAAAAGTGTCAGGTGGGTCAGGTACGGAAACTCCCGAATTGAATCTCTGGGGGCTTTGCGCCAAGGAAGCTGTCAGAGATAGGATTTGGCACCGATTTCTCGATATATATTATTATTGCCACTGTCATCCCACGATGTAGGATGAAGGTTTATCCATAAGAATTAAGTCAGTTGTGTCTTCATTACTCTAATTCGGATATTTGGGAGAGGTTTTTGTGTGCATGAAACGTGTGACATCAATTTGCAGTTATACTGCCAATGAGCTTGCTTCGACAATGTTGAATTGATGTCCACCAATACAAGCACCACCTTTATGTATGAATAAACTTGACTTTTATCTTTAAAAACCTCTACATCTCTTGAACAAATCTGGACACAAGTGAGTACCTCTTAATAGACCGATTGCCATTCTAATTGGTTTCAACTCATCAACTCGGGCACGTTGTCACTATGAAGGACTGTAAAGTTAGTGGTTTCTTGTATATTGTTAAATATGTGTAAATAAATCTTATCCATGCCCTCATTGAATCTCTTGGCTACATCGTGAGCAGGAATTTCCATTTATGTACATGCTATTATTTTGTAGATATGTAAAAGCAAATGTTAGGATGTCAAGACCTTGATAAGGTAGTAAGCATAGTCATGTCAGTGTGTCATTAGGGTATACCAAACTGATATATTTGTGTCTCTGCTGGCAAGCAGATGCCCATATAGGGATTACTTAGGTTGTGTGTTGTGTCTGTTATTGTGTGTATGTCTGCTGAGGTCTGACTGTGCTAAACTGTGTATACTCTAGCACTCCAATTTTCATATGTATTGCTTTATTCATCTATGTGTGTATAATTTGCTACTTGTGGCGTATGTACGTGAGCCAATCAGAGGGGCATTCTTTGGAAATCTATATAAATTCCTTCTTGTGAAACACAAATCTCTATAATCACAAACATGCCAAGAAGAACACGACCCAAGGCCCATATGAGTGCTCCCAGATTTCGGTCAAAGGTTTCATGTGGACGATTAAAGGTATCTTTGAAAATCTAAAAAAAACTATTTGTGCCACCAGTCAATTACCCTGCGAGCTAGCCACACTTGTAAACACATCTCAAAGACAAAAGGTTTGAGTGAGTAAATATGAGCCAGCTGAAGGACCCGAATGCGCTTCTTAAGTGCCGCCAAGTGTTGCATTAAGATGGGGGCCAAGACAAAGTTTGTACGGTTCAAATTTTAAATGATCCCAAGCTGTTGAAAGTATACAGTTAGTGCTAACCTTAAGGATTCAGAAAGAAAATGTATATGGTTATAGTACAGCCTAAAGTTTCAGCGTTAGAGGGCCTCAAAAACAGCAAAAACAATAAAAAGGGTCCAATTTGGTGAGTTGTACCAGGGCGTCAATTTTAACAGTTGCTCCAATTTGGATAAAAAAATGGTCCAATATGGGGGAAACTCATAGGATTAAAATAAGGAATAGTTTTGAGTGTCTCAAAGCTTGTAAGAAAAGTAGGGGGAAACAATTTCAAGCCCCATTGAATGACATGGACGTTGACCTTCTGTTCCCCCTACATCGGGAACTAAGCATTAAGACAGTTAAAATCTATCCCTATTTTAATCCTATGAACTAGCCAGAGCACTCGTTTGAGAGAGTTGTTTTCTTTTTTCTTTTTTCCGAGGATGAACATCCAGAGAGCCAATTATCAAGCCTGATTGGTCCCAGGCAGATCATGGTGGAAGTTAAATGATGGTGCATCGATAACAGTTGGCCATCAGGGAGTGATGTCAAAAGAGTTGTCGGACATAATAGTAGAGGAAGAATAGTCTGATACAGAAGAAAACAATATGAGGACATGACTCAAGAAGAGGAGGAGGAAAGAAGGAAGTCATTTTCTGAATCAAAGGAGCTCATTTAATCTCGTATACCAACGGAAAAACAGCCTTGCTTTAAAAGTATCGCCAATTGAACAATACCAATGATATTAAAATTGGAAATTCTTCTTATCGTACCAAACACAGGAGTTCTCAAATGTGACTAGCCAGAGGGGGTAACAATGTCTGGCTGCTTCACTGAAATTCTGCAAATGTCTTGTACGTGCATTGTTGCGCCAACATTGGCAGACCAAGAGATGCTCCAGTGTTATGATCTGCTTCCAGGTAGGAGCTCTTGCAAGGAAACCTTTGATCGGCGATTCTGGATCTCAATCAGTGAGACACCGCCATCAGCCCGCGAGAAGCCCGCCCAGGCGGAAGGGAAGACGCGCTCACCAGGCTCATACCAATAGATGCCACTTGGTTGACAGCAAGTCCTTCTTTCCATGAGCCAACTCCCCCAAACTCCTTAGAGACTATTCAAAGACCGGACTTGCCTAGAAACTACTCGAACCTAAAGCGGTAGCAGCGGCCTCTGTCCAATCACAGGGCGCTCCATACGATACTGGGCAGAGCTATGCTATGCATGCTAAGTTGATGCATGTATACGTTGTCCGCTGGAGCGGCCGAAGACACCCCCGCGACAAAACCGGCAGGAGGCATGCAACAACGGGTTAAGCTTCTGGGCTGACCTCTCCCATACAGGGCAAGAATCTCCACCATGAGGCAGTCAGGGCAGCGCCGTCGATCTCAGGCATACGGGCAATAGGGTAATGGGAAAGCCCCTTGTTGGGGTTCAGGGACAAGAGACCCCGAAAGCTCTTGAGTTTAATACTGTGCGCTTGCTTCGGAGAAGGGTTATGTCCTATCTTGAATAGCAGAGAAATAGGCTGAACGTTGCGGGGGTCCAGGGGCGGAACCCCCAGAAGCTCTTGAGTTTTAAGGACATGTGCAGTGCATCCAAGAGCTCTAGTTATCTCACAATCATGAAATGATGAAATATACTGACCTGGAGGGGTCCAGATCAGGGCCCGTGTAAGCTCTTGAGTTAAATAGCATGTTTGAGTCCCTTAGGATAGATTCAGTAATATCTCATTATCCTTGAAGCAGTGTGAACATACTGCCCCTGGCGGGTGGGCGGGGTGCGTGGTCAAAGGTGACAAACCCCTGAACCGCTCAGTTATAGGTATGTTTGAATGCCTCGGGAGAGGGATCTCAGGTATCTCATTATTGCAGTATACGGCGGTGACAATAACACAAAATCACAACAAAGGTATTGTTTCTTTATTTTCCACAAAACACATTTCAGCGCCCCTTGAGGTGGTGTCCAGGGCCGGGCATGTGCCCTCCCCTTGCCCTCCCTAGCTACGCCACTGATTCCGATGTGGTCTTATAAGAGAGTGCAGTCAAGGTGACTCTAAGTAAACATGGCCTATCACCATGCTCCAGGGGCGCTCCAGACAAGGTCACTCAAAGGTGACACCTGGCACGGCCGCGCAGCGCAGACGGAAAGCATAAACCTGTGCCCTGGATGGACTTGCGCGCCGATGGTTTCGCCTCAAATAAGGGGCGAGCCATCTAAAGTGCCTTTGAGTCTCCCTTTGACACCTGCTACCTGTGCGCCACTTCCAAGATTGTCTTTCCAGCAAACGACAAAGCGCTCCCGCATTCTCAGACGGTCGCCGAGCACAGATGCGAAAAAGAGAGGCATGAGCGCTCCCCGGGCATTCCATACCTGAGCCCACATAGACCACAACCAGGCACCTGTGTGTGTGTTGCAGTACGTTAGTAATTTCTTAACAACAACAACTTATGTGGACGCGTTTGTTGCGTCTCTACGCGTACACTCCTTGCATGAAGCTCTCGTAAGCAGGCGTAGTAAGAAGCTTGTTGAATAACTTAGTAATCCATCAAGGACTCAAGAACCATGGTTATGCGGTTTCATGGTGTTCAGTGATTAAGGGGGACTGTGGTGTGGTCAAGGTATAGTAGTCATAGACCATTTTTAAATTTAAAGCCCCTTATCTATACGCTTGAAGGGCTAGGGGGGTATAGAACAACGATTCAGCCGATGTGGGCATTGGGGATTCAAAACGGTAATTTGGGAACCTGCTACGTGCATTTAATACGCAGTCACGTCAGTGACATTAAAAAATCAATCTCTTAACTTTGTTCAAAAAGTATTAGTAACATCATGATAAATAAGAACAAAAAGTATTGACTTCAAAATCCCGTCGGGGTTAGTGGATTCACCCCGCTGCAAATGTAAATTACAATAACGGTCATTTATGATTTAAATATCGTGACGCAGGCTAGTACTTTAGCCAAGTATTGTGTGTTGTACGTTCGAGAGCGTTAGCGCCCTCCTACTGTTGAGTTTTTTAAACAGACTAGCACCCGAACGTTGATGCCGTTTTGGGATTTGCGGTTTGCGTTAGGTTGGCATGTCCTACCCCCCTGAAAGGCTAACTACTTTATTAGTGGTTACTTTACCTAAACTAATCCACAGGTGCATGACACGTAATAATTAGGGGACCCGGGCCAAGGGCCTTGGACTGTTCCGGTATTGCTGTAGAATAGGCACGAGCACGCTTATGTTCGCTGATTACAACCCAATACAAACGACCGAGCAGGAGGACGGACGCTGTTTTCGCACTTACCGAGATAAAAGTTCCATACTAATACAATTACAACTGGTGATCGACGGTGCTAAACAGTCACAATCGTCATAGCAATACGAACAGGCTATTAGCCATGCTATTTTAAAGACCATTTTGGCAACTGCAAAAAAAACTCCGTGCCCGATCTATGCGACGATAAATTGTCTGCATAACACATGGCATGATGATTGTATTGGATTATAAAGGATCATTTATATTAGCGGGGCACTAGAGAAATCAACGAGAAAGGGCATTTTTCCGTGCCGTAAGTTTTAATTGTATTGGGCTGGGCGGTAAACATCCAAGCGTCCACCAGCGAGCTCGCCGATTGTCAAGATGGATTCTGTCCCGACCTCTAGCCTTTTATTACTCAACCCCTCTTGACACCGAATTTTGCCTTTAAAGAGGCATAAGGTGTAAAACAAGGTTGTTCATTTGTTTTGGTGGCCTGTTGGAAAATATGACGCCCTCTAGAAGCAGTAGACGCAGGTTAAGCATGCCAAAAGGTGTTAACCTATTCCTTGAGTGTGTTTTGGTGCGACTAAGTAGTCCCATAGTGCATGAATTTGGATCAAAAATTAAGTCAAAAAGAAAAATATTAAAAAAAAAAAAAATTGGCCGCCATTTTGAAAAAGGCCATCACTCTTTAACCAGCATGGGGATTTTTGCAGGACAACCTGAATTTGATAGCTATAGGTATAAGGTTTCCAAAATGGTGGTCTCCAAAAATCCCCGCGGGGGTGCAGGGGGTTTCGCGTATGGGCCTCATTACTATAGCGTTTCAGGGTTCCTGTCAGGCTGGCAACATATTTAATCCACTCAAACCTTTTGTACTTGAGATGTGTTACAAAAAATGTGCTCGCTCCCGGGTTAATGCAATAATCACCAAACTTGGTCAGAGGAACCGCCTGAATCAAGGCCCATATGGGGGTTACACAGGGTTGGGTCAAGATCACATGAGCGATTTTAAAGGGGCATATTGATAATTTATTATTTATTTTATTATTTATTTGGGTTCAAAGGTCACAGGGCTGATTGAGGATTCTTTAAAAATCTATCAATTCTTTCTTGTGCCACAAATCAATTGCTATAATCACTAGACTTGCTTGTTCAGAAGAACTATGACCAAGGCCCATATCAGTGTCACAGATTTGGCGTCCAAAGGTCACGTGGCTGAAATAAAGGGGCATTGGCATTCTTTGAAAATTTGTCAAATGTTCCTGTTGCCAAACGCTTGAGCTGATTGCAGTGAAAATCGGTCAGAAAGAATTGCTGACCCAAGGCCTATATGGGATGTTCACGAATTTGGGTCAAAGGTCTTATGGGCTGATTAAATGGGCATTCTTTAAAAATCTATAAATTCTTGTGCCACAAATCAATTGCTATAATCACTAGATTTGGTCAGAAGCGCTGACTTAAGGCCCATATGGGGTGTTCACAGATTTGGTACAAAGGTCATGTGGACCGATTAAAGGGGCATTCTTTGAAAACCTATAAATGCCTCCTTGTGCCACAAATCAATTGTTATAATCACCAAATGTGCTCAGAAGAAACACTGACCAATGGCCCACATGGGGTGTTCTCAGATTTGGGTCAAAGGTTAATGTGGGCCGATTAAAGGGGCATTCTTTGATAATCTGCAAATTTCTTGTGCCACAAATCGCTATAATCAATAGACTTGGTTAGAAGAACCGCTGACCTAAGGCCCATATGGGGTGTTCACAGATTTGAGTCAATGGTCACGTGGTCCAATTAAAGGTGCATTCTTTGATAATCTATAAATTTCTTGTGCCACAAATCAATTGCTATAATCAATAGACTTGGTTAGAAGAACCGCTGACCCTAAGGCCCATATGGGGTGTTCATAGATTTGGATCAAAGGTCACATGGGCCGATTAAAGGGGCATTCTTTGAAAATCTATAAATTTCTTGTGACACAAATCAATTGCTATAATCACCAGACCTGATCAGAACCACTGACCCAAGGCCCATATTAATGACCTGCTGAGGTACAGCACCATTGCTGCTCTTGTTTTAATTGTTGGATTTCTGATACAAGTAAAATTTCTTGATGTGAACAGGTAGTACACAAGTTTAAAAATCTTTGGCAATAGTCTACACAAATGCATCATAGCATTTCTGGAATTGTAGCTATAACTAGGTAGGGGGAAATTAAGGATTATACAGGGGTCAAAATGATCCAATCATGTTCAAAAGTACACCATAGGCCTATTGTTCGTCGGATCATAAGGTTATCAAATAGGGTATAGTCTGTACTATCTACAGCCTACTGTTTCACACTGAGAGCAGTATACTCGCCTCAGGTTTCACAGATACATTAAAAAATTACAAAAATAGTGAAAAAAATATAGTGCACGGGGGTCAAAAATTAAAATTGCTCAGATTTGGGTAAGAAACGACGCAAGTCATTCCACTGGCTAAAATGATAAAAATAAGGTTACCACAATAACTGGAAAACATTTCATGGATTTGAAACATACATTTATATAGTAGGGTTATAAATCAGAACCCCATTCTAGAAGTTTGGGGAAGACGGTTTGAAGATGTTTTTCTGTAGTTTGAAGGGTGCTGAATCAGAATTTTCGGGTCTAACCTCTGGGAAATGTGGGGAACTTTGTAAAATAAGGGGGTAAAATTACTACAGGGGTAAATTTGAAATCAAGTCAAATTGTGTTTAAATGTACAACAATGTATTTGTCTCATTATAAGGTTTAAAGGGACATAATGGCATGAAAAAATTGACATAATGAAAAGGACCCTTACTGAAATCACTTCCACGAGTTTGAAAACAATTTGGATGTTTACATTCTGTAAAAACGGTAAAAATATGCCTAAGAAAAGAATGTTGACCTTGATTGCCCTTTGCTTTGTTAACCAAACCTTTAAGATAGGCCAAGTCAAAACTATATTCCTTATTTAATCCTATTAGTTCCATCAATAATTTATGTCACTTTTTATCCAAATTGGAGCAACTGTAAATTTTTACCCTTGTACAATTGCCCCTTTTTACCTATTGCCATTTTTACCCAGTAACTCCAAGCCTTTAGGCCACAAATAGTACAACTTTTTTATCCTTATGGTCAGACAAATTATATGCGGGATAATATGGTATAATGGTCAACATGATTGAACCAATTTAAAGGTTCCCCGCGTGTAATCCTCGGTTTCACCATACTTGGCTATACTCCATTAGTCATTACAGAAATGCTATCATACATTTTTGAGTAATAATAAGTGTCGTTTTGCTACCTTTCAGGGTACCGACAATTTCCTCGGCCCATGGATTATACCAGGCGCGTAGCCAGCCCGGTGGTTCCGACTTCCGAGGGGGCAAGTTCCCTGTAGGTGCAACAAATGTCCCGATCACTGACTAATAATATATCCCGGTCACAGGGAAAAGAGTCCGAAAAAGGGCTGATTTAACGGGAATATTTGTCTTTTATTTCCCGATTTCCCCTCAAAAACGTTTTCAGAGGGGACACTCTGCCCCCCCCCCATTTCACACCTGGCTACGGCACTGAATTATACGCGGCACACAAAGGCGAAGACAATGGGCCATTGGACTCCATCACAGGACTCAGTAATTCATGACCCACTATAGTGCAGCGGCAGACCCCATGGCCATAGGCCCTTGAATATGACCTTGCACAAGAGCCTGCACATTGCACAAAATGTTTTGATGGTTTCTAGGCAACGCTGACCTGCTGATTCCAAATCTCGATGATGCGGCTTTGTTATCCTTCAACATTTTGAGATAGGGAAGGGGGTAATTAACAGAGGGAAATTTGTAAATTCGTATGGGGTTAAAAAGTGTATATTCATGTTCACCTGTGGTGATAATGATAAGGATTAAAAAAGTAAATTTGCTGTATCTAGAACAATTCTAAAAAATAGGCTAAAATGGTTCATGGTGAACCTGGGGTGAAATTTGTAAAATGCACAAATTCTTCTCAAAATGGACTCAAATTCTTCATGCTGTTCGATAGTAATGCAAAATAAATGATGTATTTTGTTTGACATTTGGGGTATGGGGAA
>JAMKCH010020044.1:0-42639 GCA_023653785.1 Ophioderma brevispina | reverse complement strand
CCCTATTCATAAAAGATTAAATGAAGATAGGGAGTGGTGGGAGGGATAAAAATCTGGACATGCATGAAACGGTTGAAAAAGCCAGTGAAGAACTGGCGAGAATCGGGCATAAATAAAAACAAGCCAAAACAAGCACAACGTCACAACCTAGACGCCGGATGATTGTTTAAACACGAGCAACGAGCAAATGGCAACACCGTGTGTCGAGATAACTGGTTTATGCTTACCGCAGGCTGGTTCCATAAATCGATTTAGTATACCCTAAAAGCTCATAATCCATTTGCGCTGAAAATCTTCGGATTTACCGCTATCTTGGGTGGTTTTTTCTATCCTGGTGAAAAGTGCAGTCCCCGGGGTAAAGCTTGCGTGGTATGTAGCTACAGTACAAGGTAGCGATTTAAATACCTTTTCAGCAACTTTCACTTTCCAAAGTATTTCCCAGACTCTAACAGCTTTGGACTTATTAGGCATGCGATTTGCGAGAGATCGAAAATGTGGAAATGCATTTGTTTTAACTTATAAATCAGGATAACGTGTGTCAATCCATTAACTGCTTTGAATATAGAAACAAACCCCCAAATTAGTGGAAAAAATTGAATTGAGGAAGTTTGTCATACTGTCTCCCGTAACTAGACATACACGATGACGTCTCAAAATCTACATAAACAGCTGATGTGGTTTACACTAGAACAGAAATAAACAAAGATCAATAATGTTTGTGTTTTGAGGTCAAATTGTATTAATCATGGAGCACAACATCACGCTTAAAATCTGGGATATTCATCGATAAAGGCTTTTTTTCATCTCAAGGTCGGATTTTGATACGCACGTTAGAAATTAATATCAGATAAAAGTACTGCCTTAGTCTTTAATACAACGGATTCACGCCAACCACTTGCAGGTTTATGTTGTGGGTCATCTCCATGGCCAGTAACAAAACATATGATGTTGATGAGTTTTTCGATGTGTTTCGGATTATCAAATCGTTTGCTATCCCTAATACTATATATGTGAGTTTGGGGATTCGGCTGGAAAAAAGTATTTTGGAGACACCACCCATGAAATCGGAGCCTCAACGAATAAATTGCATGTTAAAGGATTGTGGTGGCCGAATACCCCGGCAGAATACTGAATTCATCCTTTCGGCTTTAAGACATGGCTACGGCGCGTTTTTTTATGAAATCAAAAGCATACTTGTACGGTAGCTTGCGAAATCTTCGACGATTTCACTGTTTCTACAGACGAATATGATACTAGACTGGCAAATGGGTTTGGACACAACGTGTTACTATTTGCTTGCTGATTAGAAACTAGCTGTATTTTAGTTGTCAGTTTTTATATATGCATGCAGGACACGTTAAAGAGAATGACAATAATATTGCTGCCCAACCTCCGGTGTGAAAGCCGATCATAGTCTGCGGGACCATAGTCCCTTTTCCATCATAGACGACAACTAAAATAAACGAAATAAGCGTGAAACGAATATTGCGTAAAGAGTCAACTGAATCTAGTGCCTATTTCTTACCGTTGTAGCCGGATTTGAGTGCCGGCGGACTATAAAAACTTCTAAACACCGGTCTTAACAAGACAACCATAACGACGTCATGATACGTCAAGCTAGTCAAGCATTGTTGAGGTCCAGAGTTATCGGGCTAATTGGCAGTGTCTCTTACTCCTAATCGGGGGGGGGCTGACATTGGAAAGTGGTTCGGGGATGTGCGGACCCTTACCCTCGTCTACCGAGCCTTTTTTTGTAACAAAACTCCCCCGGTATTTTCGTTACTGAGACATCCGATTCCTACAATTTTGGTACCAAAGGATATGCTTAGAGTTTCTTCTTTCTATGGATACCAAAATAAGTACCAAAATCCCCATTATACGTCACTATGTGTCAGGGCCGTACGCAGATTTATTTGGGTGCGGACTTTCGAAAAGGGGGGGGGGGGACCTTTAGGTTGGTAAGTTTACCTCCTCCCCCCCAAAAAAGCGGTCGTTTTTGGACTTTTTTAAACATTTCATCACCCAAAAGTGGACTTTCTTGTCATATTTAATCTAAATATTGGACCTTTTGGAAAGACTTCCATATGTACCGCCCTTCGATATATTTCATGAACATAACTTTATTTAAAATTTTGGCCATGTTCTAAAAACGACTAAAACAGCTCAAAAAATGAAATTTTATGTTGCATGTAAATTATGAGGGGGGGTGGGTACATATGGAAGTCTTGCCAGACGCTTTGTTATATAATCAAAAATTAATCAAAAAGTGGACTTTTGCCTTGAATTGGAGGGGTGGCGCCCCCCCCCCCCCCCCCCCGCGTACGGCCTGTATGACGGCATAAGTTGAGGAAAGTCGAAATAGGTGGAAAATTGATATTTCTCACTTTTAGCTACTCAACCCTTATTATAAAATGCTCTCATTAGAGAAAACTAGTCATTTACCATCAAGTACAGTCAAAAACCGCATGAAAATCTGAATATTCCTAACCTTTATGACTTATGACGTCATTGGGCCTTAATGCTCGGCATGTTTTGGTACTCCAGATTGTGGGTATCAATAGAAATAGGACGCATTTCTATTGGTACCAAATCAAGTTCTGTGATGTTCCTGTTTTGTCATGTTGGTTACTTCCGAATTGGGGGGTGTTGCTAACACATAAGATCGAATCTGTGTTGTTGGGATATTACCCACTAACACAGAGGAAGGTTTTTGCAAACCACTGCACACATCTCACCATTAGCAGTGTGCACACCATGAATTCATTGTTTATGCAGTCTTCTTAAATAAATAAATATGAGTCCAACTGTCCAATAGAATCACATAGACATGATACCAAATGCATCCTTAGAACATTTTTGAATACTCATTTCATGAAAATCAAAGAGTAAATTGGCACTTGTGCCACAGTTTCACAAGTTCCTCCCGGTTTATGTTGACATGAGAACAAAGGGAATGTCAAGGAGCATTTTCTCCCCCCAATCAATATTGGAATAACTTGGGGGGGGGGGGGGGGGAATTGTGAGTTCATCTTCTTGTTTATCCATTCTGCAGTAACAATGGTACTGGCGTCAGAGTGCACACACAATACACTTATGCATAAGCCAGTGATGACATGGCTGAGCTGTGTTTGTAAACAGTTTAAACTCAATCTAGTTAGGTCTTTGTGAGTCTGTGGATCGACGACTCCCCTGTCTATGGTATTAGGTGGTATGCCCACCCCCTCCTCCCTCCATCACTTTGGGATCACCTTTCTTACCTATACCCCGGTGGATTTTTTTTTTGGATGAAAAGGGGCGGAAATGTCAATTGACACTTACATTAAATAATTTGGGCAAAAGGGGTTTTAGCAAGCCCGGAAAAAAACCTCGGTAGACGAGGTTTAAGACCAGCATTTCGCGTCTCTCCAGCAAGTCCTAAGACCCCCAGTGAATTAAGCAGAATTAGTTTGGTTTTCCTTAAGGTCCCCCTTTTGGGAATATTTTTTGCCTCAGAACTTGCTCAAGTTTAAGAAAATTTCAGCTTCCAAACATGCATATTTCTCAAAATTTTCGTTCCCAAGCCCCTACCCTATATCGGAGACAATCAGTTCGCAAGCCCCAAAGTCAGAAATCGGGGCCACACATTCGCTATACCTAAAAAAAAAGGGGTCCGTGTCCCGGGATCTAAATTTACAGTATGTAGAAAGAGCGCTATTGGACGACTGATTATCTGCGTATCCTCGTGTCAAGACCTAAGGATCGTGACAATTGGAACCTTTTCATTTAATGACGGATGAATAGATCACCGCCATGAAATATGATCCCATCTTGTTTAAGGGTAAGATTATTGTATACATGCCTATAGGATTGTATATTTAAATGCATTTCTTCAACTTATCAAACAGCACTGCAAACTTGACGGCAAACTTGACATGCGTAATCGTTGTGTAGCTTTGTGTAACCGTCAGTGCCAACGAAGACGTTATTAGTACATGTATCAAAGGTTACATAATCATCGAAGAGTAACTCTGGGTCGGTTAATCACATGACGAATTGCTTTACAATAATTACTCACTGTACGGGATATTTCAAGAGATAAGAAATAGCAGACCTGTCAAAGTTCACCGGCTGGTGTAGTTATTTGGCAATCAATCGATTCGCTGTTTCACAGATCAAAGGCAAACCCGTGGCAATCAAATCGTATTCAGTTTATGTCAACCACTGATCGCGCATAGGGGGCCCTTCACGAAGGTAAATAATTACTGGACTTTGTTTGTCCTCCAGATCATCCAATGATGCGAAGAATACATGCATGCACCTGTTTCCACCTGAACTTTCAGCTATTTCTCGTGATTCTTTTGTATTCTATTCATGCGTGGGTTATTCTGGAGGCAGGTCTGGCCATATTAACCTTTTGACTGCCTGCATCGCCCTATAAATGGATTGGAAACCTGGGCTCGTAATTGAAGCACTGACAGCCATAATGGTAATCCAAAAAGAGCAGAAGCAGGTGGTTAAGAACCGGGTACCATTTCACAAATACGTTCCCATTGAAATGCGTATGAGCGACAAACATAGTACAACAATGAGCCAATTCAGTGAACTTAATGTATTTGAAGTTGGTGGCGTTGTGCACTAAAACGTGCACCCGAGATACAACTTCTGTTAGAGTAAGATCTCAGTTGATCGTAGAGTTATGGGCGGAGTTTGGACTCATTCGTCCATTTCCAAATAGGGGACAGATACCCATACAATCTTTGATTTCTTCAAGGGGGTGAAGCCCTTCAAAACCAGTCCGTCCGTGCTGGCGCTGACCTTTTGAAATATGGCACGGAATAATATTAGTTTGGTTGCACAAAAAGGGGCAGTTGTATACACATCATAGTCAATTCGATACAAACAACCGGCAAAATATCATTTTGTTGGCTGTTGGTTCTATTTGGGTGGTTAACTTTCTGTGTCCTACCCATGGCCACGCAACGAATGAAATGAACGCCGTCGTCCTTGATTTAAATAAACCGCCTAATGAATCCTTTTCACCTAAGCGCGCAGTGCAATATGAGAAAAAGAGTATCGAGCACAATGATCCATGTGCACTATTATTACACTGGCCACCTCTATAAACACATACATCAATTTGTATCACTACTGTTTAGTGTATATGCAAAGCGTTAAGCGGCACCCACAGTATTGGAAGAAGCGGAGGCAGCCATTGCTTTCTTCATATGTTGTACTCTATGTTTTCTTTGTGGTCCGGCAAAAACATGCGCGACGAATGAATTCTCAAGATTACGTAACGTTTTGCCTCTCTATCCTATATATAACCTCTTTGGATTTCTTTTCGGCACTACAAGAGAGGTCGGATTTAAGAAACTGGCCAACTACAATAAAAAAGTTACGTTGTTCGTCAGTCAATACTTTGCATTTTATACTAGTGATGCATCGTGTTGTCTACCCCGAATGGTTTTGACATGCCTACCAAGAACTATCATAAATTTTAAGGCTTCAGTCACCTGTGTGTTACAATGCAGAACTCTTTTCTTCACTATTCTAATTCACTTTCATCACTGCTTTCACTGAACTATTCCGGATTTAGTTTGCGCTTTTCCTTTGTAACATTCTGGGTTTTATGATTGACTTATTTATTGGGACTGTGAAATGACCCAACCGCTCAGGGTTATCATGGCTATAGTGCATATCATACCACACAACTCAGGCTAAAGTTGTTTATATACAATCCCACTAATCCCTCAATTCATACCATCCACCTAAATACCTCCGCCTACACAAAGTAAGGCTAATTCCACTATCAACTGAATCTAGTATAAACAGGTGGCACTGATGCTATTTAGTGGTAGACCAAGATGTCCCCGGTTGCTTCATTCATCTAATATAAGTTAACTGTTGCATAGCAATCCATTGTATAGAAATCGTGTTGTCAACACAACTGTTACGGGTATGGCAAAGCCATAAAGGCCATAACGTAATTGCCTGCAACGCGTTGCAGAAAGTAGCAATGCGTTGCGACTTTCGGCAACGCGTTGCGACCTTTCAGCAACGCGTTGCCGACATTTCAGCAACCGTTGCGGTGTCGGCCATCAATCATGAATTTCTTGACGTATTTCAAAAGTAGACCCAAACCCGTTTGCTAGAACTTTTTTCAACCGTTGCCAACCTTCACAATGCGTTGCGAGCTTCACAACGCTTTGCCAGCTAAGGAACGCGTTGCTAAGGTTACCAAGCCATAAGGGTTCTGTTTGCCGCCAACGCGTGGTGAGAAAGTCACAATGCCGCGTTGCGAATTCCGCCAACGCGTTGCGGCATTTCGGCAAACGCGTTGCGACCAATCTTTCAGCCAAGCGTTGCGACATTTCAGACAACGCGTTGCGGTGTCGGGCCAATCAGAAATTATGATTTTCTGTGACGTATTCAAAAATTAAATCTCACAACGCGTTGCGAACCTTCACGACGCGTTGCAAACCTTCACAACGCGATTGCGGCCAATACGTTTATGACCCTTATGCCTTCACAAAGGCGTTGTGAAGTTTACAACGCGTGTGAAGCTTCGCAAAACTCGTTGTGATGGCTTGCAACGCGTGTGAAGGCCCCTAGGGTCCATAACGTATACCGCCAAACGCGGTTTGGATCTATTTTTTGAAATAAGTCACAGAAATTCATGATTGGATTGGCCTACGCCGCAACGCGTTGCCGAAATGTCGCAACGCGTTGCTACTTTCCACAACGCCGTTGCGGCCCTACGTTATGACCCTTATGGCTTGGGCCTCGCAACGCGTGGTCCCGCTCCGACCGCGCTGGAATCTACGCAACGCGTTGTGAAGGATTTGTTAACCCGCGTTTTGTTGTTGAGTTTCCACAACGCGTTGCTAGATACTTTGCAACGCCTTGGGGGTCTATTTTTTGAAAAAAACGTCACAAGGAAATTGATCATTGTAATTGGCCAAACACCGCAACAGAGTTGTGAAATATTTGGCAACGCGTTGCCTACTTTATCGAAACAGCGTTGCGGCAACGTTATGGCCTTTAGGCTTGACCATATACGGGCGCCTTCAACATCATTGCTTTGATGTTAGGGACGAATAACTGATTCCCGGGGAAACTCACCCGTACAGTTTGCACATACCTGCGAAAATACCGTGTTATAAGGTGATTTGTTTTTAGATGACCATTCCTTCACAATAAGTCGTAAAAATAATGAGAATAAGAATACAGGGAAAGGCTTCTAAGGTGTAAAATAACTAACCTTTCAACCTGTAGTTTCACTGTAAGTCCTACTGTAGATCTCACTAAACAGTAGCATTTACTAGATTATTAAAACACCCGAAGACATTTGGTGTACCCAATACAAGAGCGTCAGAGATAACTGTTTAACAGAAGCTGTATCTCGGGTGCCCGTTTTAGGGAACATATGACATTAAAAATGTCTTTTCCAGGCCGTAGTAGCTGTTAATTTTCTTGGTGGTTATTGGCAAGACGTCCATATTACCCCCCCCAATATATTTACATGAACATAATTGTAATTATTTAGCTGTTTATTCCGTTTTTGATGACACAAGGCCAAAATTAAAATTAAATTTGTATCATGTAAATATATACGAGGGGGGAACATATGGAAAGCTGTCCGTTATTGGGTTGGGTTTAGCACTATCTTCAGTGTCATTGCTGCAAATTATCCCCAGAGTTATTTTTGCAGCAAATTAATGCAAAACTAATTAAAACTTAAATGCAAGATTGCGATGTGTTCTGTTCTGGAGGTACTTTTTGTGCTATAAAACTCATGTTGAAAACCAATGCAAAAAAGTATATGGAGAATGCATGGTGGGAGAACACCGTATCTCTGTTTTACTATCACATGACATGAAAAGAAAAACAAGAGAATACAATACAAAAGAGATCGGCTTGAAAGAAACTGGCCACCTACAAATAAAGTTACGTTGTTAGTTCCATCAAAATACTTTTGTGATTATCCTATGTGAAGCATAGTGTGTCTACCCCAGACTTGGTTTTAAACATTGCCTACAAACAAACATATCATAAATTGTTTTAGAAAGGCTTCAGTCACCTTGTGGGTTGTAAACTGACAAATGCAGAACTTCGATATTCAATATGCATTAAAATCAGCTTTCACCTGGTTTCACTGAACTTTCCTGGATTTAGTTTGAGCTTTCTTTGAACATTCTCGGGTTTATGCTGTGACCCCGGGCTTTGACTTATTGTTGGGGACTGTGGCTTTTAAGCAATCATACCACAAATACACGGGACTAAGGTTTTTTATATACTAAATCCCCTCAATTCCCACCTCAACCTACAAAAAAGTAGAGGCTATTCAGGGGCGGATCCAGGAGTTGAAAAAAGGTCAAAATTACCGGGGGCTGAAAGGCAAAAGGGCCTGATTTTGCAAGATTTCGCAGAAATTACCGGGAGGCGCGACGCCCTCCCGCCCCCTACCTAGATCCGCGCCTGCTATTCCACATATCAAATGGAATCTAGTATAATAGTATACATTGAGCTCACTAAATTGGCTTGATTTTGTAACGCAGGTTTTTTTTTTTTTTTTTTTGTGGGAGGGGGCGTGCGATACCTCGAAAAGTGAATTTTTATGGTAAAAAGTGGACCTACCCCCCCCCCATGGTCACTTTTTTACTAGTGAAACATTTCATTCCCCCCCCCCCCCCCCAAAAGGGGACTTTTCTGCGTCCAAAATTTCATAAAACTCTATAAAAAATCAGGTGAAAAGGTTGACCTTTTGCACCCTTTCAGGATTTTTTTTTGTGGCGGGCACCCCCCCCCCACCCCCCCCCCCCCCACCCCCCGCCTACGGGCCTGTGTACGTCTCATAATAGCCACATTTCCAATGCGAACACCTTTTTTGTGTATGTAAATGACCGGTGTGGCAGGCAAAGATACAGTCTCAGGGCAATCGATCTTCACGCAAAAAACAAAACAACATTAGGTTCAGGCCAATATTCCGTGTCGTCTATGGAGCCCGGACTATGATATCTGATGGACGGATCATTACGTTCACACTGCCCTTAACCCTCTGCTTGGGCTCTTTTGGGATGATGAAGCATTGTCTTTGTTTTGACCCTCATAGGGACACCTTAATTTGAAATTTATAAAAATGAATAATTAATCAGACTATGTTGTGTTCCTAATTGACATTGCAAACACGTCAGTTTACAGCAGACGATTACAATTGAAAGCAAACATGGCAGTTACTGTTGAACTATCTTATTAGGACTATTATCGAATTAATTTTACAAAACTGACCTGATTTTGCTAAGTAATAACTCCAAAAACAGAAACAGTTGCACTAAACTACCTCGAGGCGGGGGGGGCGGGGAAGAACTTCAGAAGTAACCACACAAGGGAATCCACCTCTTACTGCACGGGTGGACTTGGGAAAAACCAAGTGATGCTGATTACGGAAATATTAAAGGGTAAAGGTTTTATTTAGCAGTCCCATTGATGCAAATGAGGCTTATCGAAATAAATGCTGCTGTGAGGCGTGCATATGCGATTGCTGTTAAGACGGAGATTCTTTTCAGAGCTCATTCTAAATTAAACCGCTTACAGAATAATTAAAGCACATCAAGCGTAAGAGTTATTACGTAAACGAGTTGAAACTCTTTAAAGGTGCCAAGAACATGAGATAATAAACCACTCCAATCTTTGTGGGACATTACATTGCAATAAACATGGGACAGAAAAAAGAATACACCAACGAGCGACGTCATTTGTGGAACTATTGATATTAGTCAGTGTCCTCTATAAATCAATGCTACCACAAATATGTTCACAACAAAACCTAAAAGTGAATGCTTTCTGGTCCCTCCTTGTAGGACTTGACAAAAACCACATCCAATTCTATTTGCATTCATGTACCCTTAAGGAGTGAATTGAGGACCACTCAAAAAGAGTGAATCAAGGTCACACTGAGAGTGAGTCTCGCCCTGGTTTGAGAGCAAAAGTTTGGATTTTTGAATGAAATTTCAATAAAACTGAAGAGTGGGATAAATCACTTTTGGAGTGAAATTTTACTCTTTTGTCTTTTGGAGTGGTGAAAATCCACTATTTATGAGTGGTCCCTAAATTCATTCCTACTCTGGGTTCACTCCAAAAGAGAGAATTTTTTCACTTTTTTTACATTAATAGAGTATGTGAGCTTGATCTTGAATGGAACACATTACATAGGAGCCTACCAACTGAACACGTTTATGTCAGACAGACGAACTTGTGCCCTACTTAGACCGAATTTTGGTGGCCAAGCCTTAACTTACCGCCAATCCATCAAAATATATGCAGCAATACAGACGCGCAACCACAAACTGATTTGGGGCTCTTTGAATGAGAGTACCTCGTCCAGGTCCGTTACTAATTTACTATGAATATGGGCCATCGAGCGTCCGTACGGCGGTCCGGAAAGTGTGCAGTCTGTGTTACAGACCTGTGAAAGATTTACTAAATGTCCTGCGCGAGAGATTAACGTTATCCATCCGTCATAGTAGATGTGTGTCATGAAACTAATCTCAAATATCTCCGGAAAACGGAGGGATTCTATGGAAGTTTTGGCACAAAGGGTCCTTACATGTGTTGTTTTTAAAATATTATCGTAATTGGGTCTGGAACCTATAGAACCTTGCGAGAAAATTAACGTTTTTGTCGGGTACTTCGGTATACTCGCAAACACGGAAAAGTTAACACGCAATCTCTAGACGGGAAATCCATTTTTCCCACAATGCCTTTCGGTATTATTCCAGTCTGAAGAATTTTAAACACTGGTTTCAATTTGTTTTTTCAATTTTAGAACCGGCTTACGTACTTATTACCGGACAGCCGTAGAGCGTGCCGTATCAGGATACCCGCGCTGTCGGATCATCTACTCAGTTTTTAATAAATCCTGACACCACCACAAGCACTACTACTGCTTGGTGACACTACAGAAGAAGACATGAATATTTGAAACACGTACAGTGAAGTTGATTCTTCAGCTCCATGGTTTTTGGATAATAACATATTGCTTAATAAATAAAGATGGGGAATTTTCGTCAAACCTGTATACTCCATTCAATCTGATATGTGACAGCTGTACCATTCTTGCGGGGGTAAAAAACAAAAACATTCATAAGGCGCAGGGACTTATGTTAATTATGATGTTGTGTTCTTCTTTTGTTGCCATGTTCAGGAATGAAATACACTATAGTGCGTTTCATGGATGAATGAAATTGTATTTGTGGCGAATGTGAGCGAGTTAAATGACGCAAGTTCCCTCCAAGATAATCCGATGTGGCACGTGCATTTGAATTCTTACATTTTCCGGTAGAGCTTTCGGGTGATCCCCCCTGTCCGACTTAATTGAATAGTCCAAAACTCCAGGGGGTGTTACGACGTGATACGCGAATCGACTATTTAACCAATGGCGACAACTACATTTTTTTGGGATTTCTTCTTGGCCAGCCACCGCCTGCACTTGTTTTTTTATTTAGCTCTGACCAAATCGGACATTCAGGGTAGAATTAATTATACTCCACGGTAAATCTATCTGAAACACCGCCCCTAAATACGAATTGAACAGTTGTTTTAAAACTCAATCAACCCGAAACACCGCCGGCTGACCGTCGGTTATAGCGGTTGAACCATGGTTCATTGTTTAGACCAATAGAAACCAGTTCCAACCGGAAGGAATCTATCGGAACCGGCGAGTAACAAGGTGGTTGGTATATTGACGCCTTCCCTTTTAAAAAACAAACAAACAAACCGTCATGTGAGTGCAAGAAGGAAGCGAAATAGCTGCAATTTGTTGAAACTCTCATAAACAGCTTTATGCTGTCTTTTTTGGCTCTTAATTGTTCTATCCAAAGAGCGAACACAGTCGCCTGAAGAAACCATGCAAGAGCTACTTACTCAGGGAAAGATAAACTGAGAGTTATCCTAACATGGCAGTGCACAGATGTATCCCCATGGCAGCTATTGCACTCACAAGGCGAAACATGAGGGTATACAGATTTGTGTGTGTTTTGAATATTTAGGTTTTTCAAATTACATAAAACAAACTCATGGTCTGAGAGTTGTAATTACCTTTTAGCCATTTTATTATATTAGCTTGAATTGTTTTGTCAGTACTTATATAAGGAACGCATAGTCTACTCCGATGGACCACTCTTTAAAATGACTGATAGTTCTTTTTCAAACCAACACAATCAGGTTCAATCATAGTCATTTCAACTGCTTCCTCACCTCTATCCTTCCCAAACGGTCTACTGGATTTGGATTGCGATAAAGGATCATGTGGAATAGAATTATGAAAAGAATACGTGACTGGACCGAGTGCCTAAATATATCAGGCCAAAACAGATATTCTTTTGCTGGATTTTAGCAAGGCCTTTGACAAGGTCCCCACAACAGAGGCTTGTCCGCCAAATTACATCATTTGGCATCAGATGGCATGGAAACTCCAGTGGATTCGAAGTTTCCTGTCTAACAGAGATCAGTAGGCCCTATGTTGCTGTTAATGGGTCTTGTCATCGTTGACCCAAGTTAGTCCTGTGCACCACACGGGTCGGTTTGGGGGGCCGACTTTTTTCCTCATATATATTAATGACATTGGCGATGGATCTACTATAAGATATTTGCAGATGATATTGCCCGGGCCCGATGACCATGGCATTCTTCAAAATGATCTCTTCAAAAAGTTTTCATTTCAACTGGGCAGACAAATGGCAGATGTCATTCAACGCCTCCAAATGCCAGCATCTATCTGTTACAGCCGCCATGCTCATTTGACTATTATTGGCAGACAGGTCGCCCTAAGTATTTTGGAGTGCAATCGCTCAAACATCATATAGCTAATATCATTGCCAAAGCTCTTGCTACACTTGGCATTTTTAAGACCATGCTCCATGGACGTTAATTAAAAACACTTGTAAGACCCCAGATGGCAGGGCCGTAGCCAGGGGTGGTGTGACGCACCCCCCCCCCCCCCAAAAAAAATGACAAAGGTCCGTTTTATGATGTTGAAGGTCCGCTTTACGATGTTCGCTTTATCATGTTGAAGGTCCGCTTTGTAATGTTAAGTTGCCGCCCATGTCTAAAGTTTTTCAATGCTTGTGGAGCATGTATATGAATAATCAGCGGTTAATACTTTCTTAACGCTGCGATGGTGTCCCGTTACCTTACAGAAGAAAAAGTAAGTGTAACAAACTTATAAATATTCCTTCCTTCTGAACAATACCTCCGGGCTATACCTACTTGGAATTAGGGCAAGCCTTGGATGCAGTAACAGCACTATCCATCACAGCCTTCAAGACAGTGGCTCTGCCGGCAGTAAGGGTCATGCAGTCTACTGCCACTAATCAAATGATTTGAGACAGCTGAAGATTGATGTGAAACGTTACGAGTGACAGGTGAAGATATCATGCGTGAGGTGTGTGCTTGTACATGGAATGAGATTTTGTTCATGGATCGGTCGAACAAAGGAATTCCACTATATACGCGCACACCGGCAATCAATGAGTCTGCCTTTAATATTTAAATGGAATCACGTATATATCGGCGCATGATTAATATTAATATTATATAACGCATAAAATATTCCTGACATTTTATCGGTGGAAAATGTTATCAAGTGACATAAAAATAGTTTATCTTTTCACCCAAATAACGGGTCAACCGGTCAATAGTCGATTTTGATGGGAGCTTTTGGACCGGCCGGTCAATACCGATTTTTGATGGGACTTTTGGACCGGCTAAATTCATGACGTGAATTAGGTGAGTACCCTATTTTATTTTTAATATTTTTATGTAACTTGATGCAGTTTCCACCAATAAAATGACAACAATATTTTCATGCGTTATATAAAAACAAATATTGCTGCTCTTAATTCGGGCAATGGTAAAAATATTTGCCCTCGGTGACTGCAAACCGTGGGCCTATTGCCTTCGACCTTCGGTCTCGGGCAATAGTAGGCCCACGGTCTGCAGTCACCTCGGGCAAATATTTTGTACCATTGCCCTCATAGCAGTAAGATTTGTATACGGTCGATCGCTATTGGTCAGAATTGGACCCCCTACGATGATTCAGCTATTTACACGGTCAAGCTATTTTTTTATGATCCAAAACCAGTTAGACGCTTTCCCTGGGGTGAGCAATTTCAGATGTTCGTAGTCTCTGGATGATTAACAGTACTGTAACACAAGGTGCCCTCTTTGTAGATAAAAAATACATCGCGGTCCTCGGACCGGTGTGTCGCCTGCCGACGCGGTTTGTGATTACCTTACACGTGACCTCACATTACCTTGGTACAGGGCCGTAGCCGGGGGGGGGGGGGGATGAGGGGGGTGCGACACCCCCAAAAAAATGACAAAGGTCCGTTTTATGATGTTGAAGGTCCGCTTTATGATGTAGAAGGTCCGCTTTATGATGTTGAAGGTCCGCTTTGTAATGTTAAAGTTTGCCGGTGTTTAAATTCTGTGGTTTCAAGGCTTGTGGAGCATGGTATATGATTGAATAATCAGCGGTTAATACTATTGCATTACGCATGTCTGGTGTTTCTTATAACGTTTTCTCACGCTGAATGGTGTCCTATCACCTCCCCCCCCCCCCTCCCAGGGATCCCATGTTGCACCTTTGACTCAAGTTTGGTTGAAATTCATATGCACATGCGGATATTACAGGAAATTTTAACCATTTTTCACAATACACAACGCACCTCAACAGACAACCGACATAGCAGTGGACAAAGTGATCCCTATTAGTCTTCCTGCCTTAAGGCAGGTGACACACACAAACAAAAAAAACAAGTATAATCCACTGGTCTAATCGAATAGGCTTAACGAACGCCGCGTCGAGCTTAAAACGAACGTTTTTCATTGCATAAATGGTCCACGAAGACCTTCGGGCTTCCTTTAAGGTTGCACGCTTAAATGCACCATTCAAATTGCTCTTTATGTTCCGCACTCATTATGATCACCATTATACTAGGACATATTTTAAGCTTTATGGATATTTTCATTAAACATCGATAAAATATTGTTACAGTAACGGACTTTGGTTACCTTTGATCTACAAGGGACAGAAACACCCTATTCATCAACGATATAACTTAAATACGTGACGTCATCATAGCCCTTCGAACAGAAATTCTATATCGCTAGCTTACAGTATGAAAAATATAGGAAATATATATATCCAACATTTGTGTAATACTGTGAATCTTCGCAGTTTGTTTTTTCAGTTCCTGACACTGTCCATTCGGCAAGTAAAGTGCTGATGTGAATGTCGTTATTAAGCATCACTAGAGGATGCCATTGGGTTTTCCTGTCGCTGCAGTTGCTGCTGCTGCTGCTGCGGCCTATGTTGTTGATTCGTCCAGATGTCGTTGGTAACTCAAATCCCTTGGATGATGAAGCTCGATCATTAGATAATACGCCCAGCCTCCTATTAAAGCTCCCAGGAAAGGGGCCGCAACAAAGATTGGTACACCACCACTGCATGCCACGAGGTTCAATCAAAATACACTTTAAATTTTAGTACGCTAACATGAACTTCGCGTTTGTTTTCAGATTAACAAAACGTTTATATTCTGATTTTATCTTACCTATATGGAAATGTATGGAAATGGACTGCTATTCACAATAAATAATGATGTTATTCAAGTACAACGAATTGAAAAATGTGCTATACATACGCCACCTTCTGTACCATATTGCGCGATGTAGTACACATACTGTTGTAACTCCCTTGCTGGATTGACAGGGAAAACCACAGTTGAGTCCATAGCTACGACTCCGATAGCGAATAAAACAAAACCTACTATCATAGTTCCATTCCTTTAAGCTGGTTAGAATTTGCCTTATCGTGATTAGCCATGATACACCTATCAAGAAGAGCTGTCCCCTAAAACCTGTAAACGGTAAACAAAGACCCTCAATGTAAAAAACAAACTAAATCTTAAAATTACATTATCTGTGACAGTGCCGAATAATGTCATTTTCTATTAAAACAACACTAGTAGATTGCGTCAAAGGCATGGTTAAATATCTTGTGAGAGAGGCACTCTAGATTGTTCTTGAATATGAGATTTCGGTACTCAACTTTGGCATCTATGAATCCAACATTTTTACCGTGTGGTTTATTCTGCAAGGTTGCCATATTCGTACGTGTATCAGCAAAAGTGGGGTGGCATTTATCAAAACCCGTTTGTCTCAATACGACATTTGCTTATTAGTAAAACCATCGAAGTGCATTCATCTTCAATTTACCACAGACGTACCATGTAGGTAATCATTGACATATATATGCTGTGCGAACAATTTTGAAAGTGACCAATATTGGTATGAAATTTCAATTAAAGGCCGTGTTATATGGCCTCCATTTTTCTGATTAAACTTTTAAAAATATTATTTTCTCAATTTTATTTGAGAAAAGATTTCTCACAGGACAAGTATTTTGTTTACTATAAAAGAGAGAAAGGGGAAAACCCTAGTTGTTTTTGCTAAGTGCACCTGTTTAGATTGCACAATAGGGGAAGTGGGGGATTCCCCAAGAATGCTAAAATTAGTAACTGACTCAGCTTGTTTATGCTTTAAAAGCAATTCCCCCACAAAGTTATATATATGAAGTGATGTAATTTAGATTGTGAAATCTGATTTGATGGTGCAAGGTCATGTTTATGCATAAGAATGATGTAATGTCTATTTTTAGACTGGGATTTTTGTGTTTTTTTTTTTTTTTTTTTTAGATAGAAATCGTGGTGATTATCTTGGACTGATATACTGTGGATTTATTATCGTCGAGGGACTTAATTTAACCTTGTCGTCTTGAACTGCTGGACAAGATTACCTTCAGGACTAAGAAGATTCCCTGGGAATATAATACCTGAGGAGTTTTGTATGAACTTGTGCGCTGTCATTTTGGAGTCTTCGCTGTGAGGACATATCATCGTTGAACTGCAACGCTTCTTGTGGACAATAGTGGACATTCTTGAGGACAATAAGTATACATGTAATCTTAAATATTGAGTGTAATTTTATGTAAAGTTGTTTTGGACATACCAAATTCTTGAACCAAATCAAGTAAAGATCATTAAAACTGTTTATTATATATAATTTAGATCATTTGTGCACAAGGCTCATTTATTTGTGTTTGAAAGGTATTTCTGACCTTAGACGTCTACGAGACGTCATAACAGCCGACTCAGCGATTTCTCGAGAATGTCGCCCTCAAGTTGTCGGTGAGGAGATGATTCACGATCAATATTGTCCGCCACTGGTATGAATAATGCCGAACTTTGTTCAACATGATCAAATCCTAACCATTGTTATTTGCGCTGACTTTTTGCAATACAAACGAGATGATATCCAAGGTTCCACAAAACTTGAATGGACGGCATTACAGGAGAGCTCTTCGTTTCTTTTGTTTGTAACCAATTTATTAAAACAGACAGGACCTCTATTAAAAGTATCAGTGTTTCAACGATGCATTTATATGTCCGTGCATTACGGAATAAAGCGTGAAAGTTATGTTGCGAGAAGAGTCAACTGAATCAAGTGCCCTATTCTTTACCGTTGTAGGTGGATTATGAGTCCGGCGGACTACAGAAACTTATACATCGGTTTGTTGTCGTTTGCCAATAAAAATCAGTGTAAATTCGAATAAAATGCCAAAGAAGAAATCTGTTTTCAAGTTTGATGGGTCCGATAATGAATAATTTAAAAACAACAATATAAACCGGACATCTAAGTTAACTGGACAGAGAGTAATCACTGTGTGAAGTAGCTAAGCTCAATTGATGTCCTTCATGTAGAAAATCACAACTTCCTGTAATATAATTCCATAATTTTTATTTCACACAGTATCCTATAAAGCTAGGTTTATTACCTCAAAATGAACAATTCGATTCATTTCAAACTTAGGAATTGAGCAGTTTAGGTGACTATCTTTAGTTCTAGTTGACTATTTTAAATTAATACACAACAAATTATATTTCGAGTCTGCTTTAATCAAGAGGGAGCCAAAACAACCCAATAAACATAATTTATGCATCCTACAATCATTTTGTCATCGATTGTTCGACAAAATTATTATTGTTGGTTTCGTTGGAGGGGCGACGGTCTACTCCATGGTTATATTTCATGAATATCTTTCTAATTACACACTGGCATTTTTCAAAACTGATCCGCTAAAGGTTTTTATATTTTTTTTGTTGCTTGGCCAAGAGTACCTGATCAAGGAATCCTTCCCCAAGCGTAACATAATCCTGAGGATATGAAGCCCATATTCCAGCAGTAGCAGTTGGTCCAATTACCGTTCTCTTTCCATCGTCATAGGCATTGATTGCATCTTTCAACAGAGAAAACGCGAGTGGAAAAGATTAATGGTCAATTCTGATAATGACGAACAGCGTTAACAAAAGGGAGTTAATACTCCTTGCCCTCAATACCTTGTCAAACAGTTTAAATAGTCGTATATTTCATAGTTCTAGAAAAGATTTCAGCGATCATGTCACCTTTCGCGTACCTTCATTCAATTCACCTATTACCAATTACCATCAAAAGCCATTCAAGAACTAGTCTGAATATTTTGAGTTAATTAGCTAACTCGGTTTAGGAAATTTAATGATCTGGTGATCTTGTGACCCTTCAGCAGCCTTTACGGAATAAAATGCATGTGATGCTGCAATTTATTCCGTAAATGCACTTTATTCCGTAAGACTGCTGAATTCATTAGGATCACTATGGATCACTAAATGGCCCAACCCGGGCTAACTCAAGCTTTGCTTGATTTCTTTCATTCTTTCACATTATTTACAATTGACCAGAGAAAACCGACCGTAAACAATGTGTATCTATGCACGAGGTTACACGCTCGCTGAAAACTACGGTAATTGTTACGGTAGGCCTATTGGTAACATTTACTTAGGAGTTACGATGCGGTTTTTGAAGGTTCAATAATCCATCTAGGAATCTAGATATTTATGTCATAGGAAATTTAATTTCAGCTCATGGTAAAAACGCTGACAATTTCTTTCATAAAATTAAATTTACTTACCAACATAAACTGCGTATATCATTACCGACGCAAAGAAAGCACCAAGAAATTGAGCAAGAGCATAGACGGGTAATGCTATCAAAGGCATTTTCCTAAAGAAGCCATGGCAAGAGATACGGCGGGATTCAGGTGACCTCCTAAAATTAAAATAAAAAAAGGAAAAACATAAACAATGCGGTGATTAATTTGTTAACAATATTGATTAAGATTTGATACATCTCTACCAATCAGAGAATAATAAGCAGAGCAATTCAAAAACAGTGTGAAATGTGCAGTGTAAGGGGCTGCCATGTCGATTTTCAATGATTACATGTAGTTTTTTATCTGCAATGTCACGTCCTTGTACAGCAATGTAGAGAGGAGTATCACTGGTTCACACAAAAGTTTATAATTATTAAGCGTTCGTCGCCAGGGGTAGCTCCGAATTCTTCACGACAAATATAGACATGAAACAAGTAGGCCATCTTTGCCCACTGATGCCGTGTTGCAACTTATCTACAAATGAGTAGACCAGAGGTTGCTCAGTATGATGAAATACCCGATTTATAAACCTGAATAAAGAGAATGAGTATTGTGTGGCCTTCACCGACTATGAAAAGGCGTTTGATTTGATTCAATTGAGTGCTGAATGCATTGGAGCAACATGGTGTGAATGACATAGAAATACTGAATGACATCTACCCAGATTGTGCAACAACAGTGACGCTTCACAAAAGAGTGAAATAAAAATAAAAATCAGGAAATCGGTAAGACGAACACAATCTCACGTAAATTGCTTACAGCATGTCTGGAGAGCATATTTCGATCTTTAAACTGGGAAAATAAAAGAGTAACCATCAGGGGTAAAAGGATAACCCATTTGAGATTCAGTGCAGACCGCATTGTAGTCACAGAAGAACGCTCAGAGGAAGTTGAAGTTATGCTCACAGAACTTGCTGAAATGTGGCTTGAAGATGAACATGAAGAAAACAAAAATCGTCACAAACTCACTAATTCCCTACCCAGAAGTCGGTATCAATGGAAGTAAAACTAAAGAGATATAAGTGCATCTACCTAGAGCAGAGATTTAGCTGGTCAGAAAAGAAGTCAGGAACAGGAAATAAAAAGGCACAGCTGTTTGAAAATCTCATTACAATATGACAAAACCAAAATAAAAAAATATCAACGGCGACACACCTTTGACAACTAATATAGATTATTTATTTTTACTAATTTCATCCTGTGTAAATTTACGAAATTTCACTGCTGGCAAATATGATTTGTCTTAAAAATATAGTTTAACACTTCTTTCTATGGAGAATGGGCATAGAGAGAACGCTATAACAAACAACTGATGACTGGGGGAGGGAGGGTAGGACACGATAGAATCCATTTTGAATTCGCCATTGGTTAACACGTAAACACGATGTTCGGAACCAAAAATTCGGATTCCTTTATAATGTTGTAGAGCAATATTTTAACCTTCTTAGACCGTTGGAGTTCGGCATCGAACTCCATAATAAGCATGTCTTTTTGACTGTTTTCGATCATCTGTATCTCTTAACTGTGTACCCTAGTTCTCGGCCGACGATCGGCTCCCGGCGTTCAAAAGATCTTGACCGCCATCTTGTGTAATGACCTTTGAAGGCCTGTATGGCGACAATTTCCCACAAAAGATGTTTCTGATTTTTCTGAAGGAGAATCAAATTAAGACTGTGCCAGTATGGAAGATTGAGTAACATCATGAGAAGTAATATATGCTTGAAGAGCAATGTTCAACCAGTGCATTATTCTCACAATCACAAATGGGGCAGAAACCTGGGCACTTACAGCAAAACAAGAACGTGAAGATTGCCGCAGCACACCATAACATTGAAAAGAATTATGCTCGGCTTTACATATTAAGAGAGAAAAACAAACAAAAAAATTGGTCAGGGAGCAGAGAAGGGTTAATTCTAATTCAAGGCATCGTGGAAGTGCTTGAACTCAGAAAATGGACTTGGGCAGGCCATATCGGCTGATGAACAGATGACAAATGGATCACAAAACTAATATTTTGGTGGCCAAAATTAATGGATAGGGGGACGCAGGAAACGGGGTGACAACGCACTAGTGGCCTGTTGAAATAGATACTGGGGAAGCGTGGACTGTAAGAACATCGCAAGGGATAGAAAGAAATGGGGTCATCATGCTGAGGCTTTCGTCCAACAGTGGACAGATAATGGCTGATGATGATGTAGGACGAGGAGCAGTGGTTACGTACTGTACCTTTCACCAACATCTATTACGTTTGGACCCTTTCCGTCAAAATAAATTATTACATGTACTAAGTGAGCAAAGTTCTTGGATTTCATTCATTTATCCCTTGCGATGTTCTTACAGTCCACGCTTCCCCAGTATCTATTTCTATTTCCAACAGGCCACTAGTGCGTTGTCACCCCGTCACCCCGTTTCGCTTCCTGCGTCCCCCCCCTATCCTTAATTTTGGTCACCAATAATAGTTTTGTTTGATCCATTTGTGTCATCGTTTCATCAGCTGATATGGCCTGCCCAAGTACCCTTTTATTTTCTGAGTCAAGCACTCCATCCAACACGATGCCTTTAAATTAGAATTACAACCTTTCTTTCTCTGCTCCCTGACCAATTTTTGTTTTGTTTTTCTCCTCTCTTAATATGTAAAGCCGAGCATAATTCTTTTCAATGTTTTGGTGTGCTGTGCGGGCAATCTTCACAACTCTTCACGTTCTTGTTTTTGCTGTAGTCCCAGGTTTTCCCCATTTGTGATTGTGAGATAATGCAACTGGTTGAACATTGCTCTTCAAGCATATATTCCTTGCCATGATGTTACTCAAATCTTCCATACTGGCACAGTCTTAATCTGATTCTCCTCCTTCAGAAAAATCATGAAACATCCATTGTGGGAATCTCGCCAATACAGGGCCTTCAAAGGTCATTAACAAGAATTGGGTCAAAAGATCCTTAGAAAACGCCGGGAGGCCCGACGTCGGCCTAGAAACCTGGGTACACAGTTAAAAGATATAGATGATCGAAAACAGTCAAAAAGACATGCTTATTATGGATTCCGATGCCGAACTCCCACGGTCTAAGAAGGTAAAATATTTCTCTCAAAACAACATATAAATAAAGGAATCCAATCCGAATTTTTGGTTTCCGACCATCGTGTTTACGGTGTGTTACCCAACCATGGTGGCTATTCAAAATGGATTCTATCGTGTCCTACCCCCCCCCCCCCCCCAGTCATCATTTTGTTTGTTATAAGCGTTCTCTCTATCCCATTCATCCATAGAAAGAAGTGTTACACTCTATTTTTAAGAAGACAAATCATAATTGCCTGCAATGAATTTCGTAAATTTACACATGATGAAATTAGTAAAAATAAATAATCTAGTATTTGTTTTCAAAAGGTGTGTCCGGCCGTTGATATTTGTTTTATTTTGGTTTTTGTGCAATTGTATGAGATTTTCAAACAGCTGTCTTTTTTTTCCTGTTTCCTGGACTTCTTTTTCTGACCACGAACTCTCTGCTCTGGTAGATGCACTTATATATCTCTTTTAGTTTTACTTTCGCATTGAGACCGACTCTCTGGGTATGGAACTAGTGAGTTTGTGACGATTTTTGTATTTCCTTCATGCTTCATCTACATCTTCAAGCCACATTTCCAGCAAGTTCTTTGAGCATAACTTCAACTCCTCTGAGCTTCTTCTTTGCTACAATGCGGTCTGCAACTGAATCCAAATGGGTTAATCCTTTAACCCCCCTGATGGTTACTCTTTTATTTTCCCAGTTTTAATATCGAAATCTGCCCTCCAGAACATTCTGTAAGCATTGTAGGTGATGATTGTGTTCGTCTTAATCCTTTAATATTAATACCGATTTCCTGATTTTCTTTTTCCTTCCTTCACTCTTTTGTGTAGCGTCACTATTGTTGGCACAATCTGGGTAGATGTCATTCAGTATTTCTATGTCATTCACACCATGTTGCTCCATGCATTCAGCCACTCAATTGAATCAAATCAAACTGCCTTTTCATTCATTCCCGGGTGTAGTCCACACAATACTCATTCTTCTTTATTCAGGTTTAGAATCGGTATTTTTCATCATACTGAGCAACCTCTGGTCAACTCATTTGTAGATAAGTTGCAACACGCATCAGTGGGCAAAGATGGCCTACTTGTTTCATGTCTATATTTTGGCGTTAAGAATTTCGGAGCTACCCCTGGCGACGAACGCTTAATAATTATAAACTTTTGTGTGAACCCAGTGAACTCCTCTCGTCTCTACATTGCTGTAAAGGACGTGACATGCAGATACAAAAACTATACATGTAATCATTGAAAATCGACATTGCAGCCCCTGTACACTGCACATTTCCACACTGTTTTTGAATTGCTCTGCTTATTATTCTCTGATTGGTAGAGATGTATCAAATCTTAATTCCATATTGTTAACAAATTAATCACGGCATTGTTTTATGTTTTTCCTTTTTTTATTTTAATTTAGTGGGCACCGTGAATCCCTTCCGGCCGTAATCTCGCCATGTCTTTTTAGGAAATGCCGTTGATAGCATTACTTACCGTCTATGCTCTGTCAATTTCCTTTGTGCTTTCTTTGCAGTCGGTAAAGGATAACGCAGTTTATGTTGGTAAGAAATTTAATTTTATTAAAAAAGTGTCATCGTTTTTTTACAAAATGAGCTGAAATTAAATATATGAATAAATATCTAGATTCCTAGATGGATTTTGAACCTTCAAAAACCGCATCGCAAGTAAATGTTGCCAATAGGCCTACCGAGCCAATTCCCGTAGTTTTTCATCGAGCGTGTAACCTCGGTGCATAAAGATCATGTTACGGTCGGTTCTTAATGGTCAATTGAAATAATTGTGAAAGAATGAAAGAAATCAAGCAAAAGCATGAGTTAGCCCGGGTTTGGCCGCTTTATGGATTCTATAGTGCCCTAATGAATTACAGCGTCTTACGGAGTAAATTGCAAAGCATCACATGCACTTTTATTCTGTAAAGGCTGCTGAAGGTCAGAGTCACCAGATCATTAATTGCCTAAACGAGTTAGCCTACTCAGAATATCAGACTAGTTCTTGAAATGGCTTGATGGTAATTGGTAAGAGGTGAATTGAATAAAGGTACGTCGAAGGTGACATGATCGCTGAAATCTTTTCTAGAACTATGAAATCTCGGCTTTTAAACTGTTTGACAAGGTATTGAGGCAAGAGTATTAACTCCCTTTTGTTCCACGCTGTTTGTCATATCAGATTCCATTAATCGTTTCCCTCGCGTTTTCTCGTGTTAAAGATGCAATCAATTCCTATGACTATGGAAAGAGAAACGGTCAATGGGCCAACTGCTACTGCTGGCATATGGGCTTCATATCCTAGGATATGTTACGCTGGGGAAGGATTCCTTGTCAAGTTACTCTTGGCAAGCACAAAAAAAATAATAAAATCTGCAGCGGATCGGTTTCGACTAATACAGTATGTTAATTAGATAGATATTCATGCATATAACCATTGAGGTAGACGCGTCGCCTTCCAACGAAACCAACAATAATTATTTTGTCGAACAAATCGTAGACAAAATGATTGTAGTATAGTATAATTAATGTTTATTGGGTTGTTTTTGGCTCCCTCTTGATTAAAGCATACTCGAAATTAATTTGTTTGTGTAATTTAATTTAAATGTCAACTAAACTAAAGATTAGTCACCTAACGCTTAATTCCTAAGTTTGAAATGAATCGAATTGTTCCTTTTGAGGGTAATAAACCTATCTTTATAGGATACTGTGTTTAAATAAAATTATGGAATTATATTACAGGAAGTTGTGATTTTTCTACATGAAGGACATCAATTTGGGCTTAATACTTCACACAGTGATTACTCTCTGTCCAGTTAGACTATAGATGCCGTGTTTTTACTGTTTTTTTTAAATTTTATTATGTTTTTTAAGTTTTTGAGTTTTATTGATTTTTTAGTTTTTTTGTTTTTTTTTAAACTGATTTTTATTGGCAAACGACAACAAACCGATGTATAAGTTTCTGTATTCCCCGGACTCATACCATCTACCCGGTGAAGAAAGGGGCACTTGATTCAGTTGACTCTTCTCGCAACATAACTTTTCACTCTTTATTCCGATTCACGGACATATAAATGCCGGTGAACGACTGATACTTTTCAAAGGGATTAGCAGTCGATTTGCTAATCCTAACATAGAAAAAATTATCAAATTCATATTTTTAATATCTTTGTTACTGGCATGGAATGCGAACATAACCTGCAAGTGTTGGCTTGAAATCAGTGTATTAAAGACAGGGCAGTACTTTTAATATGAGTCTGATTTCTATACAAGTTGCGTATCAAAATTCCGCTTGAGATAAAAAAAAAAAAAAAAACCTTTCTCGGTGAATATCCCAACTTTAAAGCGTGATATGTGCAACATGATCATACAGCTTGACCTAACACAAGCATTATTGATGTTGTTTTTCTGTGTCTAGTGTAAACCACAATCAGCTTGTTTAGTGTAATTGTTGAGACGTCCTCGCTGTATGTCTATTTGCAGAAGACGGCATGATAAATTTTTCCCTCAATACTTTCATTTTTTCACTATTTTGGTGTTTTTTTCTACATAAGCAATTAATATGGAATTGTATACACATCCTAATTTATAAGTTAAAAAAAATCATTTCCACATTTTGAATTCGATTCTCGCAAATAAACGCTTGCTAATCCCTTAATAGAGGTCATGTCTGTTTAAATATTGGGTCCAACAAAAGAAACAAAGCGCTCTCCAGCAGTATGCTGTCCATTCAAGTTGGTGGAACCTTGGATATCATCTCGTTTGGTCTTGCAAAAAGTCACGCAAATAACACTGGTAGGATTTGAATCATGTTGAAGCAAAGTTCGGCCGTATTCATACCATTGGGCGGACAAATATTGATTCGTAAATCATCTCCGACGATAGACTTTTACTAACCTCCAAATGGAGTCAATGGACTTCTATCAAAACGTAAAATTACTAATGTGTACGCGAAACCTTTTCCGCTTGCATTTTTAAAACTAGGGAGAAGTAGGAGGTACAAGAGATAGGGGCGTTACGCAAAACCCTTATATGCCGCCTCATTTTTAAAACTGCTGAAATGTCCATTTTCAATAGATTTGAACAGGTTTAAAAATGGCCAATTTCTTTCGTCATATCAAAAGTCATATCAAAAACGTCATTAGGTCCAAACATACCCAAGCACTTTCTTTCGTGAAACTTATTTCGAAAGTGTGTATTTGGTTTTAATAAAAACCCCGTCATCAATGACAGATAATAGTATGTGAACACGTCATACCAAAACACACAATAGATATTTGAAAATTGAGGGATACATTCTCCGGAAATCGCTGAGCGATCGGGCCTTTAATTGAAAATTTATACCATTGTCAATTATATATATGTCAATGAGTTACCTACTGGTGTCGTCTGTGGTTAAATTGAAGATGAATAACTTTCGATGTTTTGAACCAACGACCTTTAGATTAGTTTATGTCTTCGGGTGCCGATAATAAGAACATAGTGGCCTAACTTTGCACCTGCATGGAAAGGTCGTAATTGTCGCTAATTGAAAAGTTTTTAAACTCTTTACATTGATCATCTATTTAATAAGCAAATGTCATATTGAGACAAACATACGGGTGTTTTTGATTAGGCCACCCCACTTTTGCTAATATCTTTGCGAATTTGGCAACCTTGCAGAATAAACAACATGGTAAAATCGTTGAATTCATTGTGTCACGTTAGTACCAAAATCTCATATTCGAGAAAATATAGAGTGCAAAATCTCTCACCCAACAAGCACTTTTACCATGCTTTTGACGCATGCGATAGTGTTTTTAACAAAAATGCATTATCGGCTCTGTCGCAGAATAATATAATTTTAGATTTTAGTTGTTTTTTTTTATACATGTATGTTCTTTGGTTAGACTAGTTACCGTTTACAAGGTGGTTTCGTAGTGGAGCGCAGGGGGGGGGGGAAAAGGAAAAAGGAAGACAAAGGGGGGAAAGGTGGACCGTCAACTTGTAAAGTGGCGGAGTTTACATCACATATGCGAAATCCTTGATAGCGGCTGACAACGTGTCGTGCGTCTAAACCAGTGACTGGATGGAAATAATGGAACCTCTAATGAATAAATGTGTTAAAAAAAATAGTTTTATTAAAAACAAAAAAGTATCTCTCACAGGGGCGGAACAACACCCCCTTTTTGGAGGAAAGAGGTTGGGAGGACAAAGAGGGGGAACAAAACCACTGGTGCAAAAAACAGTCAAGTTTCCAATAACTGCACTTTGAACTGTTATACAGATTTGGCTGGGTCAGATGATGCCATGATACCCCGCTACAAGAAGAGCTGTCCCGAAGACATGTAAACGGTAAACCAAAGACATCAATGTAAAACACTAAATCTCATTATTATCTCGACAAGCCGAATAATGCCATTTTCTGTTTAAAACCCTACCGAATGCGTCAAAAGCATGGTAAAAGTCTGTGAGAGATGCACTCTATATTTTTTCTCGACTATATGATTTGTACTCAACGTGACACCATGAATCAACGTTTACCCATGTTGTTTATTCTGGCAAGGTTTCAAATTCGCAAAGTATATGTAGCAAAGTGGGTGGCCTTAGCAAAAACCCTTCTTTTGTCTCAATTGACATTTGCTTGATTAAATAGACTGAATCCAATTTTAAAGAGTTAAACTTTCACCTAGCGACAATTACTACCTTTCCATGCCTGTGGCAAAGTTAGGCAACTATTCCTCTTTGTATCTGCACCCGCATAAACCTGAATCTAAAGGTCCGTTGGTAAAACATCGAATTGTTTTCATCTTCAATTTTACCACCGACGCACATGTAGGTAATCATGACATATTATAATGGACCATTGTATACATTTCAATTAAAGGCCGACTCAGCCGATTTCCGGAGAATGTCTCCCTCAATTTTCAATATATTGTTTGTTTTTTTATACTTGTTCACATACATTATCTGTCCAATTGATGACTGGTTTTTATTAACACCACATACACACTTTCGAAATAAGTCACAAAATGACCATTTGTTGGGTATGTTTGGACCTATGACGTTTTTTGATATGACTTTTGATATGACGCAATAAATTGGCCATTTAAACCTTCAAAGCTATTGAAATTGGACATTTCAGCCTAGTTTTTAAAATGAGCGAATAAAGGTTTTGTACCATTGTAATTACTTTTTTGTGAATTCCATTGACTCCATTTTGTAGGAGTAAAAGTTCGCGTCGAGATGATTTACGATCAATATTGTCGCCCACTGTAATGTATACTGCGACTTTGCAACATGTTCAAATCCTAACCATTGTTATTTGCTCTGACTTTTTGCAATACAAACGAGATTATTCCAAGGTCCACACAACTTGAATGGACAGCATATCAGGAGAGCTCTTTGTTCTTTTGTTTTACCAATTATTCAACAGACATGACCTCTATTAAAGGGATTGCGCGATATTGCGAGACACTCGCATGCCAAAATGTGGAAATGCATTTGTTTTTAACTATAAATTATGGATAAGTGTCCTACACTTCCATATAATTGCCCTTAAGGTATAAAACACACCAAGATGAAAAAAAGAGTAATTTGAGGAAATTTATCATTACCGTCTTCTGCCAATAGACATACAGCTATGACGTCTCAAAATATCCATAAACGCTGATTGTGGTTTCACTAGCACAGAATAAAAGATCATTAAGGCTGTGTTGAGGTCAATCTGTATTGACTGTTGCACAATATCACGCTTTAAAATTTTGGGGATATGTCACCGAGAAAGGTTTTGTTTTTTTATCTCAAGTCGGAAGTTTAATACGCCATGTTTATCAAAACTAAATGTACAGAATCATATAACAAGTACTGCCCTGTCTTTAATACACTGATTTCCAAGCCAACCACTTGCAGGTTATGTTCGCATATCCATCCCAGTAACAAGATAATAAAAATATGAAATTTTGATAATTTGTTTCTATGTTACGGATTATCAAATCGCTGCAAATCCCTTTCAATTATCGTGTTTCAACGATGCAATTTATATGTGCCGTGTCATTTACGGAATAAAGCGTGAAAGTTTATGTTCGAGAGATCCCTGATCAGTGCCCTATTCTTTACCGTTGTAGATGGATTATGAGTCCGGCGGACTACAGAAACTTATACATCGGTTTGGTTGGGTTTGCCAATAAAATCAGTGTAAATTCGAATACAAATGCCAAAGAAGAAATCTGTTTTCAAGTTTGATGGGTTCCGATAATGATAATTTTAAAAACAACAATATAAACCGGACATCTAAGTTAACTGGACAGAGAGTAATCACTGTGTGAAGTAGCTTAGTACAAATGATGCCTTCATGTAGAAAATCACAACTTCCTGTAATATAATTCCATAATTTTATTTAACCAGTATCCTATAAAGCTAGGTTTATTACCTCAAAATGACACTTCGATTCATTCAACTTAGGAATTGAGCAATTTAGGTGACTATCTTTAGTTCTAGTTGACTATGTTTAAATTACTACACAACAAATATATTTCGAGTCTTGCTTTAATCAAGAGGCGCCAAAACAACCCAATACAAAATTTCTTCATCCTACATCTTTTGTCATCGATTGTTCGACAAATTATTATTGTTGGTTTCGTTGGAGAGGCGACTGTCTACTCATGGTTATATTTCATGAAACTATCTAATTACATACTGGTATTTTCGAAAACCGATCCGCTGTCAATTTTATTATTTTTTTTGTTTGCTTGGCCAAGATACTGATCAAGGAATCCTTCCCCAGCGTGAACATAATCCTGAGGTATGAAGCCCAATGTTCACACCACCCACACAAAAAAAAAAACCCCATATTCCAGCATAGCCGTTGGTCCAATTACCGTTCTCTTTCCATCGTCAGAGGCATTGATTGTCATCTTTCAAAAGAGAAAACGCGAGTGGAAAAGATTATGGTAATCGATAATGACAAACAGCGTTACAAAAGTGAGTTAATAACCCTTGCGCCTTCAATTACATTGTCAAAACAAGTTTAAAATAGCCGAGTTCATAGTTCTAGAAAGATTTCAGCGATCAATTTCACCTTTCGCGTACCCTTTATTCAATTCACCTATTACCAATTACCCTCAAAAGCCATTCAGAACTGTCGAATATTCTGAGTAGGTACTCGTTAGGCAATTTATGATCTGGTGATCTTGTGACCCTTCAGCAGCCTTTACAGAATAAATTTGCATGTTATGCTGCAATTTTACCCGTAAGACTGCCTTAATTCATTAGGTCACTATAGATCACAAATGGCCAACCCGGGCTAACTCATGCGTTGCTTCATTTCTTTCATTCTTTCACAATTATTTACAATTGCCATAGAACCGACCGTAACAATGATCTTATTCCGAGGTTACACGCTCGCTGACCTTACGGTAATTGTTACGTAGGCCTATTGGCAACATTTACTGCGATGCGGTTTTTGAAGGTTCATAATCCATCTAGGAATCTAGATATTTATGTCTATATTTTTAATAATTCATCTCCTTGTAAAAACGCTGACAATTCTTTCATAAAATTAAATGTATCTTACCAACATAAACTGCGTATATCATTACCGACGCAAAGAAAGCACCAAGCAAATTGCGCAGAGCATAGACGGGTAATGCTATCAAAGGCATTATAATTCCTAAAGAAGCCATGGCAATAGATAGGCAGGATTCAGGTGACCACCTAATAAAATAAAAAATGAAAACATAACATGGCCGTGTCTTAATTTGTTTACCAATATTGATTAAGATTTGATACATCGCTACCAATCAGCGAATAATAAGCCTGAGCAATTTCAAAACAGTGTGAAATGTGTCAGTTTAAGGGCTGCCATGTCGATTTTCAATGATTACATGTAGTTTTTTTTTTATCTGCATGTCACGTCCGAACGGAAGAAAGGGATGATGACGAAACACGGGATATCGGGCAGAGAATGGTAGGGGAGGTACTTAGATGACAATGGGGCACAATCGGTAAGGCGAACAAAGAAGAGAAGCGAAAGAAATGTGGTTGAGGTATTCACCAAACGTGGGGGGAGATGAGAGTGTGGAAGGAGGAGCAGGTGGTAAAGTGAGAAAGAAAAGGAAAAGTCTTATAGGGAAAAATGGGGTAGTGCTGCGTACATATAAGGATCGGAGCAGAGAGGGAAGAAAAGTTAGAAAGGGTGTTGGTACAAATATGGTTACCGTGCCGGGTCGGAAAGCAATGTTGGGTAAATGAGGGGAGCAGTGAAAACGTGGGGGGAAGTAAATTGAAATGGTGGGTTGGAGGAATTGGGGATGCGATTGGAGAGGAAGGAAACACAAAAAATGGGGGGAGGCCCAAACGGGAGGAAGGGGAAAAAGGGTAGAGGGAGGGGTGGGGGAGGAGGGAAGTGGGGAGGAACAACTCGGTTGACGGTTATGGAAAGAGAATATATGGAGAGAACGGGAGTGAGTGGAGGCGTCAGAAGGAGAGAGGAAAATGGCCAGTGGTATAAGGAGGATGCGGGAAAGAAATGTACCGATAAGTGTAGCCAAGAAGGAAAGTGAAGCGAGAGGGAGGCGCCGGAGAAGGACAGTGGGATGAGGGGCGGGTGTGAAGGGATGGGGTGTAGAAGTAAAAGCGGATAATGGGAAGAAGGAGGTGAGTAGGGCGGGAGCAGCTAAAAGAAAAAGAGAAGTAAAACGGAAGGAATAGGGTCAGGTGGATAGATACGGACGGACGAGAGGGTTTGGAGGGAATAAGAAAAATTGGGGGTTGTAAGACGAGTCGCAGCAAGTTGAGGGGGTGGTGGAAAATTCAAGGTGCGGCGAAGTTGACGCCGAAAGATGGGCGCAGTGAGTAGATACGCAAAGGGAGACGGAGGTGGCAACAAAGTAATGGGAAGGACAGTTCGGCGGATAGGGGAGGGGTTATAAGGCGGGAAAGGGGGGAGGGGTAAGCAGAGTGACTGAAAAGTAACAGGGGGTAGAAGTAGCATAAGGCTGAAGAGAAGAGGTAAAAGGGAATGATGTTCTGGAGAAAGGACGGAAAGTGGCGTGGGGGCAGGCAGGGGGGGGGGGCAATGGACCGAAGGAAAGAATATGAGGCGGTAGGGTGCCATTACGGTAGTAGACGATCAGAGAATGGGAGTAGACAGACGTCAGGAAGGGGGAGGGTAATAATCTCGACGGAGGTGTCTACGGATTAAAGCGGAAGGAACAGAGCAGGTGGTAAAAGGACGAAAGGTAGCGAGGGCACTCATTGAGAATAAGATATGGGGACAGTTCAAGGGGTTAGAGAAGGGCCGTAACGAAAAGAAGGGAAAGCAAACCGGAGTGAAGTGGATCAAAGAAGAACAAAGCAGGGAACAGAATACGCAGTAGGGGAAAAGGGGGTATGTCGTGGTTAGGAAATGGGGGTATTTGGGTGGTTTGCGAGAAATATGTAGTAGGACGATAAGGGAAGACAAAATTCGAGAATTAAGTAGAGCGTGTGGGAGGAGACAGATGCCACGGGAGGAGAGAGTTATGAAAGGGGAGAGGAAGCGAGGAGGACACCGGGAGTTGAAGAGGGGAAGTAGTCCAAGTAATGGGAATAAAAGAATATAGGAACCATGATGGGGAGAAAGCTAAAATACGAGAGGGAGAAGAAGGAGGCAGAGAAGGGGTTTGAGAAGGTGCAAGGGGGGGGGCTGGGATAGGGGTGGGAGAGAAATAACAAAGGAATGGGGGGGAGCCAGGGTGGTCGGATAGATCTTGGAGAGGATAGAAGGGTGGGGACTGCGATTATACGACGCAGTGGAGGTTGGATTAGAAGGGGGAGGAGTAAGTGTAAGAATGTTGCTGGGTCGAAGGGCAAGGTAGTTCCGATCAAACGTGAGTGAGGTAAACGTGTTATTTAGTAGAGAGATAATTCAAGGAAGTTTGGGGGGTAGGTGGGAAGGAAAGTGTAGATAAGAAGATAAATGTAAGAAAGTATCGAGAATTCGTGGGAGGACTGGATGTCACTGAAAAGAGAGGGATAGAAATATGCTAATCGAGGGTTGAGGTGGTGGGACAGATAAGAGGGAGGTATAGGATAACCGGGCGTAGAGCGATGACGTAGGGATGCAGGGGTATTAGGGCATATGAAGTTAGAGCGGAACGGGGGGAGCTGCAAGCATGGAAGGTGACGGTGTGAGTGTAATGCGTCGGAAAGTAGAGAGCAAGGAGAATTGGATATAGTGAAGGAGGGTGAGGAGTTGTTTACATAACAGAGTAGGGGTGAAGCGACGCGAGAGAGACGATGCGAGATTGGGGGTGGGGGAAACGCTAATGGGAAGGAGGGGCTGACTGTGGGGGGCGAGGCAGAGTTAGGGAGTAAGCAGGAAAAGGTTATAAGAACTGATGGGTGGGGAGAACGAAGGATTGAGTAGAATAGTTGCGGGGGAGCGATTGGGGACAGAGATTTGAAGATAAAGGGTAAAGGAGGAAATGAGCGGAAAGAGACGAAAAATAGTTAGGAAATAGTAGAGGAGTCGTGGAGGGAACGGTGCTGAGTGTCGGAGGTGGGTTGGTTGGGGGGAGGGGAGGGGGGTGAGGGGAAGAGAAGGCGAGGAGGAGGAGGGGGGGGAGGGAGAATAAGGGTGGTATAGGGATGGGATGATGGAGGTGAAAAAGAAATAGTAGTGGCCGGGTAAAGTAGAAGGGGGGGAAAAACGGAGGGAGGAGCTGGGGTGTTAAAGGTAGCAAGAAGATATTACGAGAGAAGAAGGTACGGGAGGCGGCCGGGGAGGGTAGAGGTAGGGATAAGGTTGGTAGTGGGAGAAAAGGATAAGAAAGGTGGGAGTTGTTTGGGCGCGCTTGTACAGCAATGTAGAGAGGAGTATCACTGTTCACACAAAGGTTTTATAATTATTAAGCGTTCGTCGCCAGGGGTAGCTCCGAATCTTCACGCAAATATGAACATGACAAGTAGGGCCATCTTTGCCCCTGATGCCGTGTTGCAACTTATCTACAAATGAGTTGACCAGAGGTTGCTCAGTATGATGAAAATAACCCGTTTATAAAACTGAATAAAGGAATGAGTATTGTGTGGCCTTCACCGACTATGAAAAGGCGTTTTTTGATTCAATTGAGTTGGCTGATGCATGGAGCAACATGGTGTGAATGACATAGAAATACTGAATGACATCTACCCAGATTGTGCAACAACAGTTGACGCTACACAAAAGAGTGAAGAAACATAAAAATCAGGAAATCGTTAAGACGAACACAATCTCACGTAAATTGCTTACAGCTGTTCTGGAAGCATATTTCGATCTTTAAACGGGAAAATAAAAGATTAACATCAGGTGTAAAAGGATAACCCATTGTAGATTCAGTGCAGCCGCATTGTAGTCCAAGAAAGAACGCTCAGAGGAGTTGAAGTTATGCTCACAGAACTTGCTGAAATGTGGGCTTGAAGATTGAACATGAAGAAAACAAATCGTCACAAACTCACTAGGTTGCGGCAGGGGGTTTCCCTACCCAGAAGTCGGTATCAATGGAAGTAAAACTAAAGAGAGATCAGTTCATCTACCTAGAGCAGAGATTTAGTTGGTCAGAAAAGAAGTCAGGAACAGGTAAATACAAAGGCAAAGCTGTTTAAAATCTCATTACAATTATGACAAAACCAAATAAAAAATATCAACGGCGACACACCTTTGACAAATATAGATTTCGTTATTTTACTAATTTCATCCTGTTGTAAATTTTTACGAAATTTCACTGCGGCAAATATGACTTTGTTTAAAAATTATAGTTTAACACTTCTTTCTATGCCGAGAATGGCATAGAGACAAACCTATAACAAACAACTGATTACTGGGGGAGGGGAGGGTTAGGACACGATAGAATCCCTTTTGAATTCGCCATGTTTAACACGTAAACACGATGTTCGGAACCAAAAATTCGGATTCCTTTATTATGTTGTAGATCAATAGTCCCTTTTAGAACCGGGTTGGAGTTCGCATCGAACTCCATAATAAGCATGTCTTTTTGACTGTTTTCGATCATTCTGTATCTCTTAACTGTGTACCCTGTCTCGGCCGACGATCGGCTCCCGGCGTTCTAATGATCTGACCGCCATCTTGATGTAATGACCTTTGAGGCCGTATGGCGAGATTCCCACAATGGATGTTTCTGATTTTCTGAAGGAGAATCAGATTAAAGACTGGGCAGTATGGAAGAGGTTTTTGAGTAACATCAGAGAAGTAATATATTCTTGAAAGAGCATGTTCAACCATGCATTTATTCCACATCACTAATGGGGCAGAAACCTGGGCACTTACAGCAAAACAAGAACGTGAAGATTGCCGCAGCCACACCATAACATTGAAAAGAATTATCCTCGGCTTTTACATATTAAGAGAGACAAACAACAAAAATTGGTCAGGGGGACTAGAAAGGTTAATTCTAAGTCAAGCATCGTGAAGTGCTTGAACTCAGAAAATGGACTTGGGCAGGCCATATCAACTGATTGAACAATGACAAATGATCACAAACTATATTTTGGTGACCAAAATTAATGATAGGGGGACGCAGAACGGGGTGACAAAGCACTAGTGGCCCTGGTTTGAAATGATACTGGGGACGCGGTGACTGTAAGACATCGCAAAGGGATGAAAGAAATGGCTATCAGCTGAGCTTTTCGTCCAACAGTGGACATATATGGCTGTGATGATGGACGAGAGCAGTGGTTACCTTACTGTACCTTCACCATCATCTATTACGTTTGGACCCTTTCCGTCAATAAATCATTACATGGTACTAAGTTAGCAAATTTCTTGGATTTCATTCCATTTATCACATCGTAAGCTTTCTTATAGTATTATTTTTTTTTTTAAATCACTCTTTGAATACTTTTGAGATGTTTTGACGTTTTGCAGGAATAGTAAATTCGTTCCAAAATTGCGAGCTTCCCCGGTAAATATCTATAAATGATCAAATAATGTGTACGATGCCATTCTTTAGGAATTAGCACTGTAATTTTTGATCTGATGATTCTATTGGACTGGGTTGGTTGAACATCACACTACTAAAAATGAGATCTGTCTGCGGGTCTGTCCGGCTATGGCGTTTCGTTATGCTTTGACATATGGGGTTTCACACCACTAAATGCTGGTCCATTCGTTCCTGTACAAATGCCGAGATGAAAACGTCATGTTCTCCTCAATGGAACATCTCAACCTTAAGCTAACATTCTGCTTGAAGTCAATATCTCCACCCACTCAAATCATGAAATTCGGTATTATCCCCAAAATTTTTTCGAGCTACTAGACCATGAAGAATAGCTTGCACCGTGGACCCTGGGAGGGCAGATCACTTTTTCAGTCGGTTGTTCCCTATAAGAATCGTTGAAAATTGGTTTTGGTCGGATCAAATAACATATCAATGACAACCTTTTTTTGTTATTCCTACCGATTTTTTATACTAATATTGATAGCAACCATGATTTGCAACGCCAGGTCTCTTACTTTCCTCTCAGTTTTTAGGTAATACTTAGGCGAGGGTCCACCAAAAAAAACCGCCTCATTTACAGGTGGGGGCTGGACTTACCCGTTTCCTCAGTTTTACTGGTTTGAATCCTACAAGGGTGTCCCAGAATTGATTAGTAAACCATCGAACAAAAAATGGTTTTATTTTTTCCATAGAAAATCAATAAACATTAGGTAGTCTGGTGTAAGTCCAACTTCATTATACTGTAACCGTTCAAGAATTTGAATCGTGAAAATCGACAACCAAGTGAGAATACACTCAATTGTGTTACGAGGTGGCTGAGTCATCCCTTTGGGAAAGTGAAAAAAATGCATGTGTGTGTTATCCCTCGTACTCCAAGCCTTTTTTGCATCACCTTATCCTCTTTTGTAAATCTCTCTATTAAGCACTTGATACTTTTGATTTTGGTACCAATAGATAGCTATGGACATTCCTTTCCTTGATACCAAGATAATTACCACAGCCCTTTATGGCATCACATGACTTCCAATAAAGACCATTTGGCAGCAAATAATTGTTCCAATTTCAGAAACACAAGTGCAACATTGGCGAAAATTTCAATTTTGGCACCACAATATAGGACTATCAGATGTTTAAGCTGGTTTTGGCTCTAAATCAATGCAAAGACGCTTTTATATACCTACAGAGGATTTTAGTGCTGTTTAACTCTGCAGAAAAGTTTACCAAAAGAGAATAGGCCAATGCTTTGTGGCAACCAATGAGCTTTACTGTCTAGCGAGGTTTATGACACTCATTTTGACGTCGTACTGGCATAGTAGTACCCATTTTGGTATCGAAGGAAAAAAAGGAGGACACAGCTCTCTATGGGTACCACAATCACACGTTTTGTTGAGTGTTTAATAACGAATTCCCGAAGGAGACTAAGCATTTTTAACAAACTTGGCAGAAGAGTTAAAAGTACACATCCCTTTTTTTTCAATAGCCAAAGGATGAATCATCACCTCTCCACAATTGATTGTATTTTTCACTTTGGTTAGTTCCGATTTCACGATCAAAATTCTTATGAAAGGTTACCGTATAATGCGGTGGTCGTTAAACCAGCTTACCTAATGTTATGATTTCTAATGGAAAAAAATAAAACATTTTGGGTATCGATGGGTACTAAGCATTTTGGGACACCCTGTAGTAGAGACCTCAGATTTCTAAATTATGCATTTCATGTCTATTTGAACCCCCTTCCCATGTTGTGATCATTCATGAGAACAATTATTTTTTTTAATAAGTGAGCACAAAATAGTATTGTCCCTAAAATATCCATATTCTGCTATCTACTGAAGATTTCTTAGATAGGCTCACCAAAAAACACTTTTGTTTTCCATTGCTTTTAAAGCATATATCAAAATAAAATAACTTACTCTTTGCCCCTTATAGTGCCTGGCCTTTGAGAAGTGAAGGGTAGGGCTTACTCGTGGAGGGGTTTTACTCGCGAGGGGTTTTTACTCGGGGAGGGGGATTACTCGGGGAGGTGGTGTGGGCTTGTAAGCATGTCACACCAAGGGGCCTATTATAGCTTAAAACACTTTCAAATTAACATGTTATCAAAATAGCCATCCTTTTTTTCACCTTTCTGGATAAGAAGAGCCGCCATCACTTGTAAAACCCGGCAGTTACATCACAAATTGTCATGGCCTATCTTTTATCCATAATTGTGGCTAGTAATCGGCCAAACCATGACAACAAGACTGCTTAATTTTTTTGCACCATTAGACCTCGGTCATCTTACATTCGCTTCATAACTTCCGCCAGCCTACAGTTTTTTACAGCTCCATTTCCACTTACCTTGCCTGACTCTCGAGGCAGTTCTCCTGCGCTGAACCCCCCGCTCTGCACAACAACACTATGCCAGGGGCTGCTTTATATCACTGGTGTTTTGAAAAACCCGTTGACAAGATTCAAATTTACTTACCGAGGTCATGTGGAGGTCACAAACTATTCGCTAGTCTCTCACACTGCTGTATGGTTTCACACACTAAAGGCTGGTCCCATCGTTTCCTGTACAATGGCCCGAGATGAAAACGTCATTTTCTCCTCATGGAACATCTCAGACCCTTAACGCTAACATTCTGCTTGAAGGTCATCATATCTCCTCCCCATCAATCAGAATTCGGGTAGTTATCCCCAAAATTTCCGAGCTACTGGACCGTGAAGCTAGCATGCACCGTGGACCCCTGGAGTTCAGAGCACTTTTCAGTCGGTGTTCCCCTGATAAAGAATACGGTTAAATTGGTTTGTCGGATCCAAATAACATATCAATTACACCTTTTTGATATTCCTACAGATTTTATACTTAATATTGATAGCACCATGATTGGGCAACCCAGGTCTCGCAATTTTCTCTCAGTTTTTTTGGGTATACTAGGCGAGGGGCCAAAAAAAACCCGCCTCATTTGCAGTGGGCCTGGACTTACCTGTTACCCCCCCCCCCCCTCTCAAGTTATTTTACATGGTGGGAACATGGTCTTGATTTTCATGAAAGTAGGTAGAGAATTCTGACCGTTGTTTGCAGGATTTTGGAGTGACCCAAAGGTCAAAGACAGCCAGATCAATTTGCGTAGAAATGCCTCTAATCACCAATTTGGTCAAAAGACCTTTGACCTGAGCAAATCTGAGTTCATAGGTCACACACAGTGCAAAGGTACTCCAATGGCAAGAAAGCCAGTAATCTCGAAGCCCGGTGACGCCTAGTTAATAATCAAGCGAAGCTAAATGCGTTTATCATGACCAGGAAATGGAGCATTTGAGAGTTTGGTTATGCGCAATAGTTAAAAGGGTAGGTCCCAGGAAAGTGAGATTATAAACCTAGTCCAAATCTTTAAGGGGCATTCCATTCCAATAAAGCAGGGCCACAAAAAAGAATACACTTCCAGTGACATCATTATTGAAACTATGATTTTCATTCAGTGCCATAATAGATTCACACCAGTCACCTGGGAATTTTTCTATTAACTCCTTGAAAAATCAATAGTCACTAATATGTCATCACCAACCCAAATATTGATGCGTTTCTGCCCCTCCCTGTAGAACCTTGACACAAACCACATCAATTATATTTGCATTCCTGGACCTTTAGGCAATTATAATGGTAGTGTGGTATGTACTTCGAAAAAAATCAACACGCGTGCATTTGCGTCATTTACGTTCAAAATGTAATCCATTTGTTTAGTCGTTAGCATAGGACCTGGACGGAATAATTGGGGCTATTCCAGATAGAGGGCAAATTTTGTTCACAAAATACTGGAATCCTGGCTATCCTGTCAATGAAATATCTGGAATTCCAGACACATACCTTCCCGTAAATTACCAGGAATTCCAGACACTACCTCCATCAATTCCATGAATTCCTAGAATACCAATGTAAAAACATGGAATTCCCAGAGGATTATTGTTTAGGGATATAGAGGGTTTTGAAAATTTGTTTTTTTTCCGGAATTTTCCTCTGAAAATCGTAAAACACTTAATATCCGTCACCCTCTATACCTAAATGGCTGGAATTCCCACCCCGTATAAGACATTAAATTCTGGACTTCCAGCTTATCAACAGTGGCCAAAACGTCTGGGTGGGCAGTTTTTTTTCTGGATAGGCCCATTTCGATGAGGCCTTGAAGTATAGTAGGTGCCGGTCTTCCCTCTTCGATACCTAACCTATCGTCTTTCAACAATGTGCAAAACAGTATTTGCCAGGAAGCTGAGCATTTGTGCGCTGTAATTGAAATACACTTGCAAGTGTACTTCTGAGCGCAGAATTCCGCCAATCTGGCCAATATCATTATCATATGTTGCACAGAATCGAAGCTTTCAAATGCCGAAATTCCTGTCTCAAGTAATGTTATGGGCCTCGAATGGTTCAGATCGGATCACATTTATTCATTAGGAGCGTTTAATGGCCATGCGCGAGGCATGTACATGTACGTGAATACGTATCCATATCCCACGTACAAGAAACGCCTCGCACATGGCTACTAAAATGCCCGTAGTATCGTAGAACTAGACGTCGTTACCTGAAATTCCTGCAGAGAAATAAACACCGAGTAGCAGTCCAGCTCCAAACCCCCAATTGACTGAAAGAAAGCCACCATTGTTTGTGTTGCTCAAGATAGATTGGGCCACAGCACCATCACCAAATATCTGTAAGAGAAAAAACGTACTGAAATACAATAATATACAGAGTGTCACCCCAAAAAGTTACATATGCATATCTTAAGATGAATCTATTCAATCAGAGGGCCTCTGATTGGCTGAACACTTAAACAGTCACAAATCATGTCACAACTATAAAACACTGCAACTGGCGCCAAACTTGGTTGGTATATAAAGGCGGAAACTATGCACTATAGAAGCCGATTATGGTTGCCATAAAAAATAGCAGAGTTTTGCACCACAATTTAAATTTGAAGCGTGATTAAAAATACGCTTGCATAGTGCCCTGGGTGATATTATATATTTGAGGTCTAAAATAACTGAATTCATTGTAAAATAATGTATTATTGTTGTAGAATGTCAACTACAATAAAGTTGGTCTAAATATGATGTGAAAAGGCGTGGTCTCTGAAGTTATAGAAATCCCAAATCTTTTAATTGAATTGTTTGCTACAAAATGTTTGTGTACATACTGTTTTAAGAAAAATGTATAACCTTACATTTACTGGCATCATAGATTTGAACTGACGTGTGCAGGAATTAATGTGGACAATAGCAAGGTCGTTTGACTACTGTATTTGTATTGGTGCAAGATTACATACCAAAAGAGCCTGTTCAACAATTTTCGCAGCGAATAATATTACTTAGGTGACATGCCGAATGAGTTGACCGAATTAGCAAAACAAAGTTTTGCTTTTCTTTGGTTCATCCTTCATGTAAGACATCATTGAATTAGCCTAACATGAAATCTTCTATAAGAGGATCAAAGGATTACAAGGATTGTACAGCTTTATTCCGTAAAAGAGTCTTTACTCTAGTCTAACTCATGAATATCTTACACCAAGGATACACCTTTTCTTTACAGATTTCAGATATTTTTTCTGAACACATTAATTGTTAGACTTACCACAAGAATGAAAGTACCCAAGAATTCGGCAAGAAACTGCCTTCCAAGAAGACTCCGTATTCGAATTCGTTGTAGTTTGCTTTCAACAACCTCAAACCATGGTTCAACCAATGGAGCTGGATTTGGTTCAGCCTAAGAGATACAGAAGGGAAAGAAGGACTACAGTTTTTCTATAAATATTCGTTTTGACCTATCTGTTCGTTGCTTCCACAAAATCAACTATTCGTTTCTTGTCCGAGTTCTTCAAAACGTCGGAACGGATGGAGTTGCTGTTTTTGAAGTTTGTGTTTTGTTTGATTCCTTGTCTGTTTTTATTTTTCAGTGAGAAATTAGCATCGATAACGGTTTTCGTCCACCGTCAGTATGTTTCTGAGAGAACATTTAAAAAATTTAAAGATTAAACCCTCTAGAGTACCACAAAACACTTGGAAGTGATAAGTTAGCAACATGAAAAATAAAATGATTCATTAAAACGTAAATATTATCTGAATATCTGAAAAATTAAAAAAAATCAACCAACCCTAAAAAATGAGGAAAAGGAGACGAGAAACATTTTTAAGCGACCTTACCTATTAGTTTACGGTTCAGCACCAAGGACTAGGGTCAGACTAAGTACTTTTCCTTTTTTTTACCGTTCTCCAAATTTCCAGTTGTTTTTTTGTGGATTTCGTTCGAAAATATAAATGGATTAGTTGAAAGACCCACCAAACGATTTTACACGTAGATCTTAAATATGCATTAATATACAGTATATATTGTATAGCAGATAAAAAATGGGGAAGTAGTTGAGATTCAGGGCAAAATCACCAAAATCACGGCCTACACATGAAAAGGAGGTCAGAAACAGTTCATTATGTGCTTGTGACATGATCAGAGTTATTATTGATTTTTTCTTAGTTTTCTTGAAATAGGCAAATGGAGCAGTAGGCCTGTGGATGAACACGTACTTAGG
>JAMKCH010020043.1:0-22053 GCA_023653785.1 Ophioderma brevispina | reverse complement strand
AGCATATTTGGCCATTACTTTGTTTTAGACATTACAAATAGATGCACATTATAATTGTTCATTGTGGTCCTTGCAACACATGCGTACTACATCTATTGCTAAACATTGAACTATATTACTGTTCCTTGTGTGAAAAACAACACTTAGGCATTTAAAAACGTCTTGAAAATTGCCCATTAGTACTGTTTGAACACTAAAATAAGTCAGATCCTGACTTTTATTAACCCTAACCCCGGGCCCGGGCGGTTTTGCCGAACCTCGGCCCAACTGCAACGAGGTGCAATCTAATTTTATTTTTAACAGCCTGATGCAATGAGAAACAATTTTGCGTTTCATTGCAACGTCGGGACGTTTTTTTTCTTTCCCATTTCCCCCTGTACAGAAGAAAAGTAGCATACGTCGTTTAACGGCCCAGATGCAACGGGAACATCGCGTCATTTTCCCGGACGAACCTCCCCGATGCAACTAGGAACATCGCATCATTTTCCCGGAAGACGTCCCATATGCAACGAGGAACATCGCGTATTTTCTCCGGGAAGCCATCCCAGATGCAATGAGTGCAATGAGAGTCATTTGCAGACAAAAATAGTTGTTGACGGCCGATATGCAACGAGAAAACATGTGTTTTCCTCCTGCAAAATAGTTTTTTGTATGAATCTGACTTCTCTATCTACTTTTTTGCAATGGAAGAATGCAGAAGGGAGTTTAGGGAGTGGGGAAGGAGGTGGAAAAGTTTTGTGGTGATAGGGCAAACAGTGAGGAGTTTCACATACCTAGGTGAGGATTAGTGCGGGTTGTTGATTGAGGCGGCTGTGACAGCCATAGTAAGGTATGGGTGGGTGACGTTAGAGAATGTGGAGAGTTGTTACTTGGGAGAAGATTTCCTTGTAATTTCCTTTGAATATGAAGGGATGGTGTATAGGATTTGGGTGTGAGATCAGTGATGCTGTATGGGAGTGAGACATTGTGCCTGGTGAAAATGAGATGGTGGATTTTGAAAGGCAGGAGAGCGATGTGAGAGCAATGTGTGGTGTGAAATTGATGGATAGGGAGAAACTGAGGGATTTGATGCAGATGTTGGGTTTGGAAAGAGGGCCGGCTGCCGACTGGCAAGGCGAATGGTGTAAGATGGTATGGGCACTTGCTGATGAGGATGAGGAGCATGTTTTAACAAGGCTAACTCTCGTATTTACGCGATTCCGTAAAATTGTGTTCCCCAGCCGAATGTTGCGATCACTAACATGCGATAAAATTGAACTCAACACCCTACCACTCCCCAATGGACCCCGCAACACTCCCCCCCCTCCCCAACACCCCCGCGAAAACCCACACCCCCAAACCCGCCACACCCCCAACACCGACCCACCCTCATCCCCAACCCCCCACCCTCATCCCCAACACCTCCCTTCAACACCCCCACCCCCTCTCCTTAACCCCCTGAAGTCTACTCCAACCCTACTCAATACCCTATAACACACGGCTCCCCTTTCCCAACACCCCGCAACACCACACCACCGTATCCCCCCGCAACACCCACCCCCCTCCACCAACACCCCACAATACCCAAACCTCCCTCCCCAAACACCCCCCCCATACCCACCCCCTCCCCAACACGGCCTGGCAACACCCTAACCCCCTCCCTAACACCCCACTCCCTCTCCACACCCACCATCCAACCCCCTCCCCAACACCCAAACCCCCCAACCCCCACAACCTCCCCCAACCCCAACCCCCTTCCCAACCCTCACAAACCCTCCCCCTAGCATAGTAGTCCTCATGGTATCGAAGGAATTTTGGCCTATCCGATGTAAACCCGTTTTATAGATACAACAATTACGCATATTTAAAGCTCATTTGCATACCTAGCCGCATATATCACATACTTTCCCAATTGCAAACGTGCATGACCAAACCTCCTCCCCCCAACACCCTGCAATACCCACCCCCACTGCAATAACCCAACCCACCCCCTCCCCACACCTGCAACACCCCACCCCCCCGCCCTAACACACACCCCACTCCCCTCCCCACACCCCACCCGCTCCCCAACACCAACCCCTCCCCAACACCCAACCTCTCCCCCACACCTCACAACACCCTCCCCATAGCATGTTGTCCTCATTTACGAAGGATTTTGCCTATCCGAGTACCTTTTAGAGATAAACAGCAATTACGCATATTTAATTACTCATTTGCATACCTAAGCCCGCCAATATCACATACTTTCAAATTGCAAAACATGCATGCCCATGATGGCCTATCATGTAGCGAAGGAAATTTTGTGTTTTCGATGTACCGTATTTTACGCTACAGTATTACGCATATTTACTTAGCTCATTTGCCTATACCTAACCCGAATGTATCACACATTTTCAATTGCAAAAAATGCATGCCATGATGGAATTTCATGTAGCGAAGGAATTTTTGTGTGTCCGATATAACTGTTTCAAAGATCCACCACATAGGGTTAACATTTCTTTTATCACACAAGACTTCCATTCCAGGTTAACATTTTCTCACAGACATACTGACATCGGACATACGGACACACACGGACACACGGACGGAGCCCAGTTTATAGTCCCCTTCCGAACATTGTTCGGACTGCGGGGACAAAAAGGGCTTTTGAGTTTTGAGGTGTGTGGTGTTTTGAGGAAGAGGGGCCGACCAAAGAGGACATGGAGAGCAGTGGAGGAGTAGAGTAGGAGGGTTTGGTTTGAGGATGGGGGATGCATTGAAACGTGCCAGTGGAAGGAGGGATACGGCGATTGCTACGAATGTGAGGTGAATCCGGCCACCCCCGGTTGCGGGACAAACCGGATTTAAAACTTTGGTTTTACTACTAACTACTACCGGTAAACGCCCAGATGCAACGAGGAACATCGCGCCATTTTTCCCGAAGACGTCCCAGATGCAAGAGAACATCGCGCCATTTTCCGTTAAGACGTCCCAGATGCACGATGAAGCATCGCTTCATTTTCCGGTAAGACGGTTCAGATACATGAGGTACACTGAGAGTCATTTGCGCGACAAAAAATAGCAGTTGACGGCCGAGATGCAACGAGAAACATTTTCCGACCGGTACCACGTTTTTGTTGCACCTCATGTCCCCTGGTGCGGGTTAGGGTTAATAAACACAGTAAAAAAATTGTCATTTTTGCTAATATGGTGTGTTTACGCAATAGGCACTTGCAGAGGTCTTTACTCAATAATTTTCATACAAGTGCCTAAAAATGGATCTTTGATGAAAAATTTGTTTACATTTTTTTGGGGAAGAAATACTGATAGTGGTGTTAAAGCACATATGGCCTGTGTCTGAATGGGGCCTGCTCTAGGGTGGAGCTGTTTCATATTTTTAGAGAAATCGACATGTTTTGTAATGTTAGAGTACCTATAATGTGATTGAATACTTCAAGAACACTCTTTTAAAGCCTATTTAGTTTAGCTTTAAGTTGATGCCACAATTATCTTGATCAGACTTCATTAATTAAAATATGACTAATTAAGTACACAAAGGTGGAGGGTGGAGCAATTGAGACACAGAGATTGGGACACGGCACCATGTAAAGTCTATGGGAGGATATGAAGCTTCAGCTCTTATGTTTTTTCTGATTTTCAACAATCATTTAGTTTTTTTATTTGAATTATATATCAAATTAAAGCTAATTACTTGCCCTTTAATTTGAGACCCAAATATTTGTTGTGGGACTCTAATTAAAGAATTATAATCAAATAATTGATTAATTAACAGTCGGTATCGAGTATACCATGGAACACTATAAACCTAGAAATATGAGAAAAACATGTTTATTCAGCCCCTTATGTTTCTTTATAGACCATTCCCATAGATAACAACTTAAAACTATGAATTACACTTCAAATCAATGCCTAATTAACATAGACCTAACATTTTAATGAGCTCATTATTAATTAGACAACTTGGATGCAGAGAAAGGGACACGTATGTTGCCAAGTTTTATAGTGAAAATGAGTCTATTTTTACTCAGATAAATAAAAGGCACTTTTGAATCTGTCTTGTTACACACTCTTCTAAAATTATAGATTTAAATATTCATTATTCCAAAATGAATGTTTTTAAATAATAAGTTATTATTCTTATTATCAAATGAAGGACCAGAGTGGAGGAATGAGGACAAGCGGCTATAATTGAAATGATGAGACATGTAAGCCCCCTACCGTCCTGCAAATTAGGTTAATTTGAGACATATAAATCAGAAAATAAATTAAATCATGAATTGTTTACTTTTTAAAGAGTGGTTTTTCGATTTACATGGTGTAATTCTCTTAATCATCCCATATGACTTTTGATGCTTAACATGTGTGCTGCCGATTTTAGCACACAATGCTGTAAAATTCATACTTGGTCCATACAGTAAAACAATGTTCACAAGGGTTATAACCCTATCAATGTTAAGTTTTATGAATGGTTATTGGATTTACTTAGCAAATACTGATTGTTACTGCAGCAGAAGCTACTTGCAAGAAGCCTTTAAGCAGCCTTTAGGACTTTCTTGCAATTAATGCATATTTTTTTTATTTTTTGCGTTTTTAAAATTTTGTTAACCGTTGCTCCCAAAATCATAAAAATAGTTCTACTAGGGGTATCCCTGGTCAAACTAGTCTTGTTTAATGGGCCAATACCTTCACATAAATATGAGTGTTTTCTTGATAGGTGCTTTAGTTTTATGCGAGGCTACTTTGAAGAGATAACACTTTTTGTCCTACTTTTTTCAATTAGTATTTGATCAAATTAAATGCTTAAGACCTAGCCCACTGCAATTTTGATAGCATATTGGAAAGATTGGATAATTTCCTTTCATAACATGTTACTTTTCATATGCTAGCATTATATTTTTGGAAGTTATAGAGGTTTACGCTCAAAACGACGTGTGGATACATTGAAAATTTCAGACGAAACGCAACAGGCCCCACTTCAAGACGCAGGCATATACACAATGTGTCGTTACTATGTCCATTAGATGATGTGTACATGCATTGCCTGAAGTGGCATCGGACTGCAAAATTCATACTTTGGCTCTTATATAATCATGTTTATTGTACATGTATTTACATACAAAAATACTGGAGTAAAATGGCGAAATGCCTAGATTTTGTGGAATGGATCAATTTGGAAAGTCATACTCAGACCCACACATTAACACCATCACCTCCTACCTTATTTCTTCAAGCTTCATTTCTATCAGTACTTCTGATAGATCAGCACATGCGTGACAGCTGACGCTGCCTCCACCATCAGCGCTGCTTGTTCAGCAAAGCTGAGAGAGTAGATAACGGCTCTTGTCCGTACAAAACAGGAGTAGTTTACCATCGGGACCTCCCAGCAGGCAGCCCTGGTGTGACCCACAGTTTAGTGTATTTCTCACAGGTCATTTGTGTGTCTCCCCAACTCTGTATAGAAATGATAATAAGGGCTATTCCAGAATGAATTCCAATCTCCCCCATGTCAGACAACGACTGAAATTGAAAACATACCACCCATATAGAAAGTTAATTCATTTGAACAAACTTGGAATAGCCATGGTCAGATCATGGTCAATCCATGCTTGTTCTATGCAGTGGCTTGTGACAAGGAACCCTGATCATGATCTGATCATGATCTGACAAAGGCTATTACAAAGGATTCAAAAATCCTTTTATGGGAGGATCAATTCCAGTTCGCCTTTCATAGGATCTAGTAAATTAACTCTGGGACATACTATTGAAAGGCCACCCCCGGCCTTGTCTCGAAAGTATCTCGTCTCTTCAGCTACTGTACAATCGGAATCGCCTGGTGTGGCTGTCCGTACAGGTAACGCTGGAAGGCTGGGTGCACTAAATTTTAAAGTGCGCTTGATGCGCATGGGCGCGGTTCAATGGAGCTCAAGCTGAGTTTTTTAAAAACGGCATTGCGTAGCACTGTCCTGATGTGCGGGATGTAATTCCATTCTTGGTATAGTCCATGGGTAGAGTGAAAAAGATCGGTTGTTGTTCTTGTTTGGTCTTATGCAGGCGTAGAGAGCTTGCCATGGTGTGTCTGTGTTTGGTCTGGGTGTAGTCTGGTCTTTATTGGTTTGGTGCATGAAGATGGAGCATATTATTTGGAATGAGCCATGAGTTGTTCTTTGTAGATGTACATATCGGAGCTTTTCATCATCTGATTCGAAGTCTGGGTTCCCATTCAAGATTGGTAAGCATGTCGGTGACGCTTATTTCTTTAGAATAGTCATTAAAGATGTAATCGGGCAGCACGTCTTGGACTTTTGTTCCAATGTGGTGGATGTTAGTTTTTCGGTGGGAATCCCATATCGTCTGGCCGTATTCTAGGATTGGCCGAACGAATGCTAAAGTAGTTATTTGAATAGGCAAGGTTCCTTCAGGTTTCAAAGTTACTTAAATTTCTTTCTGTTTTTTTGTCTACTGTATAACAAATTAACCAACTAACTATTTATTTATATAACCAAAAACAAAGGGGCAGCCAGACACCAAGTAATGGAGTATACTTGTGTGAGCTTTCTTTTGTTAAAATAGTCACAAATGACTGGAAAATTAGACACCTTACGCATGATGGAATCAAGTGCATAATAAGAATAGGTCACACAAGTATAAGCCGTAGTTAGCCCAGAAGAGACAGAGAGACGACACGCACCGACCAACACAAGCAGACAGACAGAACAGACAGAGTTACCAGAGTTACTTGTGTAACTTTTACTTTGTTAAAATATACACACACGTCATTACAGAATAAAGGCAATCCATAAGAACTAGAGTCAACCCAGTATACCTCAAGATCGCAGCCGATAGAAAAACAAACAAAAAAAGCAAAAAAAAAACAAACAAACAAACCTGAATCCTGCTGATGGGGTTGCTGCAAATAATCTTGCATTATCTGGTGCCCATCTCAGCAATGAAACACCTCCTCCGCCACTTCTCCTTACTGGCACAGCTACTCCCTGGGGGTGTCCCACACCTTATAAGCAAAAATAAACAGTAGCAATCGATATTGATTATTACAGTCTGCTCATATTTCAAGGCTCACAGCTGATTTTCTTTTGAAAGGCGACAACAACTTGGTATAAAACTACAGCGGTCCTCGAGACCGCATGTGTCGCCTGCGTCGAGGTTTGTAAGGATAGGTCTCATATGGCCTTGACCTTGGCATGTGACTTTGACTGCATCAACAATGAGGGATCCAAGTTACACCTATACTCAAGTTTGGTTCCAACTGAACTTCAACTTTTCAATTGAAGTCTACATCTACATTACATGCTTACTCAATAAGTCGACCGAAGTCGAGAACTAATCGAGAAAAGATGACGCTGACACCGGCGGTCAAGAAACAGTACAGAAAAAATTACATTTTGTTCAGAAGATTGAAGTGACTCAATGTACTTAAATCAAGGAGAGATGATGGTAACCGTTCCAATCTTAAATAGTCCGGGGATAAAGCTGAATTTATACGCGTTGGGTTGCTTCATGACGCGAATTTGGCTGGATGATATTGGCGAGTAATCGAAACTTGTTGGCGTTGAATATAATCCGGCATTGGCACTGCAATTTCATGATGATGGATCTTAAACATCATTTGAGCCGCTGTGTTTTCTAGCTGTTGCAAGAGATGACCATTCGGTTTATTCATGATGTATTTAACTGAGCCCTCTGTTCTTTTGTAGTTGTTAGTAAAATCACAGTGCTAGCAGTCTTTGGATGCTTCGAGTTGTTGGATATCCAAGTTCGTATGTGGATCCCAGACACCATTGCACAGTCCATAATTGGTCTCACTAATGCAAAGACATTGTTGTAACAGATGCTGGACATCTCCAAGATCGTAGGATGAACCACAGGGCCATGTTGTCTTTGGCTGAGATACTGTTGATATGTTCAGTTCCATTTACGGTTGTGCGACAATTCGACGCCTAGATACGAGTGGTGTTTTGAAGTTTTCCAGTGTGTCCCCTGCCATTGTGTAAGCGCGTTCTATTGGGTTCCGTTTGGTGGTGATGCGGAGCATTTGCACTTTTGAGGCGTTAAAAGGACATCTGCCATCTCGAAGACCCAATGTAAGGGTGTCGAGGTCCTTGTGCAGCGATGCTGTGTCGTCTTTTTATCTAATGACGCGGCTAGAGTAACAACAATCGTCTGCTGAGTGTTTTGATTTTATTACCTATGTTAGTATGTTTATTATATTCGTGTCCTTATCCAGATGATCAGCTGTGTAATATAAATGAGAAACATGAGTGGACCAAGGACGGTTCTCTGCGGTACGTCAGATTTTACATGCACGGCTTTAGATGTTTCTCCATCAACGACAACTTCGATGGAGTCCTAGAGTTAACAGTTGGATATCCATTTCAATGTGTTACCACGTATTCCGTAATGTTCAAGCTTTCTAATCAGTCGCTGGTGGGGTACCGTGTCAAATGCTTTCTGAAAATCCGAATATAAGATTAAGGAAGTCAATTTTACATTTTCCGGCTATCGTACCAACGACCTCCATGGACCTTGACCTTGGCAAGTGAATTTGACCTCATCAGCAATGAGAGATCCCATGTTGCATCTATGACTCCAGTTTTGTTTAAATCCATCAAAGTAATGCGGACATTACAGGCAAATGTTACCCTTTTTCACATCAATAACACATTACAACAAAGTTGACCAGAATGATCCCTATGTGTCTTCCTGCCTTAAGGCAGATGACACAAAAAATACATCTCAGTCCTCCGATCGCTAGTGTGTTGCCGTGTGGTTTCTGAAAGACAGGCCTCACATGACCTTTAATCTCAAACAAATGAGGGGTTTCTGTGTAATATCCTCAAACCAAATTTGGTTCATTGAATTTCAACTGTTTCAATTTAGATCAATTTTACAACTTTCAGTCTAGTCAACAACTTGACATCAGATGACCTTTGGACCTTGGTATTGAACATGACCTACATCAACAAATGAGGGATCCCATGTTGCACCATGAAATCGTTTGGTTTAAATCCATCGAAGTATGCAGATATTACAGGAAAATAAAGTTACCCCTTTGTACAAACAGACACATCATTAAGGAGGAAAGAGTGATTAAGAATCCCTATGTAAATTGCTGCCTTAAAGCCATAAATCAGCCATTTCAAATTCAAAATGCCCATTTTGTCTCCAAATACTAGTGTTTAGTCATTATCAACACCTTATAGTACTGTTCTTTGTGAAAAACAGACACTAAAGCATTTAAAGTGTCTTAAAAATGCCATTTACAGACTGTTTTGATAGCAATAAAGTCGGATCCCGACTTGATTGTTAAAAAAAGCAGAAAATGGTCATTTCTTTACAAATACGGATGTTAAGCTAAGCCACTTACAGAGTTTATACTATCACTTTTCCAATACAAAAGTGCAAAAAAAAAATGGACTTTGAGAAAAATAGGGGGAGAGATTTGTTTGCATTTGAAGAAAACGCTGATAGGGGCTTTAAGGCAGGCAACGCAAAAATCCATGGAATAGGCTAGACAAGATGCACAAATAATAGAATATTGGCATTAAAAGGTATTTGATGTATTGTTAAAACCAGAAGTCAAAAAATTTAAGCATTGAAATTTGCGGGACTCACTATATTCAAAGAACAGTCAGAACAAATATGCAAATGAGCTCATTAATATGCATGTTTACCATCAACACTTTGCATCCTTGCAGGTATACCTTTGTCCACCACTACCCAAATACCAAGTTTGATCAAATTTGGACTTTGCGTTCTGGTCGAGGTTCATATTTTGTCAAAATGTTAACAAGAGACAAAACATCATACATACATCATACATGCATCCTGAAAAAAGTTTCTCCCGAAATATTGTGCACTATATACTAACAGTCCTTCACACTTTATAAGTGGTAAGATTCTGCAGACTCACCTGAACAGAGACACACATTGAAGACAACTTACCATTATAGCTGTGTCACTTGGCGAGGCAGAGGCTAGCATGCGCCCTCTAGCATCCCACGAAAGACTTGTGATTGGCGAATGACCACTCTGCTTCAAGATCTGAGCACAGCTTGGAGATGGTCTGCAGAAAAACAAAAGTAGCATCATCACAAAGATTTAATATTATCCGATTCATAGCCTTGGAGCTGACATTGAAACTTCTGGGAAGAGCTTTCCCCCATCTTAAGTCACAGCTAGCTGCAGCTGATGTACTTAGTTTCTCACAGAAATGGGGAATCCCCACACAAGCTGGGGAAAGCTGTGTACCAGAGGGTGTATTGAGTCTATCCCACAATGCAGCAGTTTTGGGAATTTTCAACCAATAGGGTCACATGATCCCACAAAAATCCTATTCTTAACACATAAAACCCCTGACTTTTACACTCATTTTAGGCCACAAGGTGCTAGTACTTAGGGATTTTTTTTGCATGATTATGAAATGTCCCTGGTGGTGCTAACTTCTTGAACACTTTTTATCCCTTCGTACCGACGTGTGTTTAGTACAGTATAGTATAGGCACATTGCAATGCATTGTGGGATTGATTCAAAACACCCTGGCTGTTGTACTGTACACCCAATTCAATGAATGAGGGCCTTCACTTGCATGGCTGGTGTTCCCTTATTCCTATGCCAAAAAGGATGTGGGCTACAGCTAGCTGTGTAGCAGGCTACAGTTAACAGACGCTGGCTGCAGCCTGGCTGGGAAAGCTGCAACCAACTGTTCCAATATGGGCTCTATTTGAAATTGGTGTGGGTAGTTCTCCCTAGCTTGGCTGAGAAATTCTGATTCCAATGGGAAATAAAGTACATAGGTTGTAGCTAGTTGCAGCCTGACTGTGAATTCTCTTATTCTGCTTGGCTTTCTCTTACTCCAATGGGAAATAAAATAGGCAGCCTGACCAGGGAAAGCTACACAAACTGTTTCAATATGGGCCCTATTTGAAACAGGTGTGTGTAGCTCTCTCTAGCTTGGTTAGGAATTCTCTAATTCCAATGGGAAATTAAGTAGCTACTCACCGTGTTGAAAGAGATGTTGGATCTACATGCCATATGAGGATACAGGTCTGGCAGGCTACAGCCAGTACAGAGCAGGACAACGGTTTCCACGCCATGCAGGATACTGAACGCTGGTACTGATGCTTGAGTGTTGGTACCACTTCACTAACATCAGATCGTGCACCAACAGTTGTTATGCATATGGTTACTTTTATTTTTAATGTTCTAATATCTGCTGAAACTAAAGGGTACATTAAATGTATCTGGTGACTAATATGCCCTCGAAATGATATTTTTTGCAATTTTGTATTTAATATTTGCTCCCTAGTTCAAGCCCCTCCCTGGGTATAAGCCCACACCTATTTTGAAATAAAATTTTCCTCTTTGGGGGGTGGGCTTATACCGGAGTGCTTACGGTATGCATTCAGCTCACAGAAACAAATGTTTCCTCTTCTTTGTGAACTTTTAGACATCAGATATTGAATCTATATAAAACTTCAGGTTCCCCTCTCTCCTTGAAGAAAACTTTCAGGTTTTCCCTCTCGCTCAAAAATGAAAAAAGAAGGGTCGTTCCTCAAATCCTCCATTACCCCTCCAGGGGCGGATCCAGGAATTCTCAATAGAGGGGGCGCCCAATTTTCCGGCTCGCTGCGCTCGCCGGGCAGACCTATTTTTCCGTCGGTCCGAAATTCTTAAGGGGGGATTCTTTGTCAAGCATTAAAAACATAACAAATAAGTATAGTAACATAAACTGCGTTGGCCTGGGTGCCCACAAAAAGGCATTCTTCTTGATCTACACAGCGCCCGACGCACTGTACCGTCATTCTTAGAGATATACAGGCGCCCTGTACGGTAAAAAGTCATTTTTCTAGATCTACAGGGCGCCTGATGCCCTATATGCGGCGCCCGGCGCCCTGTGCTCTGCAAAAAATAGAGGGGGTGCGCCCCCCTCTAAATCCCCCCTGGACCTCATCAGCATAGAGAATGACTCCTCCCTTAAATCCACTCTGCATATTTACGCATATCAGTGAAGCTGTTACTATATAGCGAATGTAAGCATGAGTGGCTTGAAAATGTCAGTTGAATCAGAGGCCTGTACTGGCGCAATGTGTTTTATGTAACGTGGCAAGGATGATCATTTTCCAGTGGGCAAGATTATTGTTTGTTTAAGTTTCCAGATAAAGTGACATTTTTAAAACTAATGTTTATCACTAATTACGGCAAATTCTTTTTCTGTCATGTAGGAATTAGGTTAGTATACTGCGCATTTACTTTTGCTCGAAAAAATGGGACAAATCAATGCACTTGCAGTGAATTTTGATGCTTGTCCAATGCACGAGCTCATGCGGAGCTCGTGCATTAGACGCATCAAAATCTCAGCGCACATGCAGTGATTTGTCTCATTTTTCTCACAAGAAGTAAATGCGTAGTTATTAACCTATATTCAAGGGTTCTAAATAGGCGGCCCGCAAGCCAAATCCGGCCTGTCAACCATTGATTTTTGCCCTTGACTTGCTCTAAAATATAAAGGGACACATAAGAAATTCAGGTGTATTTGGGCCTCGGGTAGGTTACTTTCAATAAATATGTTCGGCATTCTCTGGCCCTTCTGCTAATATAATTGAGAACCCAGGGCTGCTATAATTGATGCATTGAGTGGGCATTTTAGTTTTCTTAAATCTGTAGTTTTTGTGAGTGCTTAAAGGGGCATTTCGTGATCCACAACCTCGTCCCCCCGACTTACCTAAAAAAAGTTGATATTTTTATAACATCTGAACCATTAGCCTTAGTAATCCTTGTGTACCTAATCTTACATGCAAATTCGGTCGCATCTGTGAAAAATTCGCAATTTTGTAATTTCTGTCCGTAAACGGACAGAAATTACAGCACGTTGGCCTATGGGGCCATGAGAAACAAAATTTTTGCTCATAACACAAAACCGTAAGATCGGGATCAACTCAAATTTTGTGTATACGCTTTTCTCAAGGATATCTAATGAATAATGAATAAAACAGAAGGTGCTGGAATCACGAAATGCCCCTTTAAGCAGTTTATATTGCATTACAAGCTTACTGCCAATCAGAATCACTTTTGCCATCTTACCTTGCAGATGTAAATATTCTAATAATATTGTCTTTCCAGCAGACGGCACATTTATTTGTGTGTGGATGCCAGGCAAATGCACGGATGGCCGACTCATGCCAGTCTCTGGTTGGGCTGAAAATGGAAGCTATCTCCTCACTTGACATCTACAATCACAATCAAGGCACAAGATCAAACTCCTTTTGAAGCATTACAGTAATGCATGGCTAATAGACGATTTGCACGATCCCCATAATGCATCTTGTCAGCCTCAAGTCAGCTAAAAACATATGGTTGAGAGCGTAGTGTCAATACTAACGAACAACATAATTTTTTGTAAACATGAACTCTAGGACAAGTTCCCGGATGGAAATGGGCACAATATGCGATGCATTATGGGGATCATGAAAATCGTCTATTGATGATGAAAGGTTTCTCCTCTTCAGAAAGTGAATGGGGTTTACAATCAGGGGGCTCATACCTGGTCAATTTCACAAATGCATTGTGAGAGTTTTGGTTGATAACTCCATACAACCATGTAATACAGCAAGACTGGGTATACCTGGCACAATCTGGTCCCAATTATTAGGAGCAGCAGGCCGTACATGCCCTCCTCCCTATTAAGGGTCTTAATCTCGCCCATGCTGGCTTCCCATATTTCTCTAGATTTTTTCAGGTGTTAATATCAATGGCCTGACTGAGTGAATACAAAGGATTTTTAAGAACATCATACCCTATGTTAAATATTGGTTCACCCCAAAGCAGGGGAAAGAGAGATAAAAAATGGGAAATTGCACCTTAAAAAAGAGCCATGTTAAAGACACTATCAGTGATTCCGCCCAAAAGAGTCAAAGTATTTTAAATTTGCTGTAGAATTCTCATATTTTTTATTTGCAAATAATTGATAGAAAAGGAGGAAAACAGCAGTGTCCAAAAACATGAATCTGTATTGAATTACATGTTGTAGTAAGTGTCCATACGGAGAGTAAATAAAATATCCAATTTTGTCCTTATTAGACCTCCTATAACTTGTGGGGTATGTTAGGATACCTAAACCTGTTACAAACATGCAAAAATCTGATTTTTGATGATTTTTTTGATTTTCTGGTTAAGCAAATTACTGACAGTGCCTTTAACTCTACTTACTGACAGATGTGGATAAAGGGATCCATGTAGGGAAGTCAGCATCTGAAGAATCCAAGGCCAGCACTAGCCACAGAAGAAGTCCAGCTTGAACCTGTGTGAAAATTCAATGAACAATTGCTATGACAATAACTATTTCAAAGGTCAATTTAGCTGCTCTGTTATAGTGCACCTCTACAAGGATGACAACTACATGTTGTTGCATAGATTGATGACTGCATATGACCTCTTTGGGTGTTTTTGTTAAACCAAGCACATCCACAGCGGCCTTTTTCGGTTAAAAAATACATTGCGGTCCTCTTCGTCTGCCATCGCGGTTTGCGAATGGGGCTAAAGGTCACATGAGGTCACAAACATGTCACCCCACCCCCTCCTTTCCACCAAGTTACATCATCATAGCCCTTACAGAACTCATATGGCATGCAATATATTGAGGGTTAACATTTTGACCATACACCAACACACACACAGACATATACGACCAGAGTAATGCCTATGTGCCTTCTGCAATTCTTGCAGACGACACAAAAAAGCTGAGTATACTGCCAAAGTTTGCATGGCCAGATATATGTTTAAATACAATCCATGCGATGAACTAATCATTATAACAATCCCCCACTGTAAACCTCTTTTGCAAGAACACCCGGTGTCAGGTCAGATTTCCTTTTAGGGCCTGCTACTGGTATCCTGGTAACCAGTACTACCTGTCCCATCAGGGCCGAGTTGTCGGCGGCTAAACCGTCACCCCCATCGATTTTCTAAGGATTTTCCATCGATTTTCTCCTGCTGGTTACCACACTGACCTGCACATCAAGTTCATCCATCAATGATGAAGATGACCATGACAAGACAAATATTAATAATTTATAATAATTGGTGTATTTTTAACGTGCAACAAAAATCCAGGTAATTAACATGCTCAAGGTGCTGTGCGGCAGCCATGAAAGGCGCTCAGCACATCAGAGAAACCATAATACCAGGAGAGATTTATGCCAAGAAGCTCGATTTTAGAAGCAGGAGGAAACCGGAGTACCCGGAGAAAACCTGCGGGAACGAGTATGGATCGAGAAACCAAATTCACATAAAGCCACTGAGAACGAGCCCCTGCCGGAGATCGAACCCAAGACCTCATTGGTGAAAGGCGAGGGAAGATACGCTGCGCCAACCCGTTCCCCCAAGGGATAAAAATCCTCAAAAAGAATTGCGATGTCACAACTTGCGCATGTGTTGGTTTACAGTGAGGGAAATTAAAGTTGTACAGCGTCAACCTCACTCTCTTGTCCAGGCTCATCTATATTCAATGCATGCATGGCAAGACAAAGTCAAGATGACTGGAGATGATACTGGACGCAGTGGACAGCCTACAAACTGACAAACTTGTTATTTTTGCACACTGTACTGCAAAATTAACATTTATTCTCAATTATTTTGAATATTGTGTTTTCAAGTTTGAAATCAGCACTTTAGCATTTTTAAGGGCTACCATGTCTAGAGAAAGATTAAATAAAAAAATGGCACACTGCCTGGTGGTCTGCTGTTGTGCACACTGGCTGGATCCAGTTAGTCTTTGGGCACAAAACGCCTGTATACACAAGGGCTTCGACTCACCACTTCCTGCTCTACTTGCAAACTCCTCCAGCATGCCAACAAACCCATGCTCACAGTAAGCATACCAGGCCTTCTTCCATGTTGCAACACGTCCTTCATAGGGGAGGAATGCAGACTGAGCAGTCTCATCCGACGCCAGCGGGAACATCGTTTCAGGTGCCAGGTGAACATTGAGAAATTCCATCCCCTAAAATTGAAGGCAAGTTTGAAAATTCAAGCAATAATGGCATTTTTGAAAGAGCATCCCCAATTTTTAAAATTTGATATTTTTGCACAGTTGTGTTGGTAATTGTCTAGTAAACTATACCTACGAAAGACAATGCTAAAAATGTGCATTTATCTTACTATAAGCAAATTTGTAATTTAAGAATTGGGATCCCGATTGTACTTAACGGCAGAGCTGGAAATGCTACATTTATATCCGTTCTTGATGAAATAGTCCCACCTCAAGAAAATTACCTCTAATTTGACTTGAATGAACCAACAGAACAACTAATGGATGAGCGCAGACACGTACATGGTGCAATTTCACGGTTATCCCATATAAGGACATTTCCAGCAGCCATTGAATTTTTATCGGCCATCTCCGATATTAATTATTGTTAATTACAAAATTCCTTTTCTTGCGACACATAGAGAATTTCAAGCTCTACCATTCACAGCTATAGTTTATTTACTAGCCAATTACCAATACAACTTGCAAAAATCTCTAAATATTTGGAAAATTGGGGGCACTCTTAAAAAAAATGTGCTGTTATCCGACTACAGAAATAGCTAAATTTTTTGTCTACCCTCTAGAGGAGCACAATTATGTACAGAGTGCTCCCTCCCTACCAACCCTATTTCTTTTTAAAGGTGCATTTCGTGATTCCATCACTTTCTGTTTTATTCATGGTTCACTAGAAATCCTTGAGAAAAGCATATTCACAAAATTTGAGTTCATTCTGATCTTGTGGTTTTGTGTTATGAGCAAATGCTTATTATTACTGTCGCATTTACGGACAGAAAATACAAACTTGCGAATTTCTTACAGATACGATCAAATTTGCACGTAAGATTTGGTACACGTGGATTACAAAGGCTAACGGTTCAGATGACACATGTATAAAAATCTTAACTTTTTTGATTAAGTCGGGGGGACGAGGTTGTGGATCACAAAATGCCCTAATACCTACCTGTATCCCCTGAGTGTATTTGGCTGGGTCAGCCTCACCAGTTGCAGCCGTTATTAGTTCTCCATTCACCTCACACACAGTAACAAACCCTTGAGGGGGAGGAGGGCTACATTCTGCTAATGAACACATGTCTATTTCTCAGGTATGGTAATCCTCACTGTAAGAAAAAAAATAATTCTTTTTGAATATTACCATGTAACCACTTCAGTCTAAGCCCACCTTTAGCTAAAAAGCCCCACCAATTTTATGCAAATTTCCTGAATGCAGCTCATTATACTGCCACCTCCAGGATATAACATCACAAAAATATAAGAAATGTTATGAAAGTGTTAACTCATTTTCCCTGATGTGTGTCACACATGGCACAGTCATCAGATAGTTCTCATAACTCCACATTATGTCTTTAACATGTTGTCATATGGATGTGAAGTTATGCAAAACACATGGAATACCTTTCCCCCTGTTACCAGCATGAGCAGGCCATTTCAAAGAGCCAACTTTGCAGACTGCAGACGAACAAAATACCAAAAGCAATTCAGAATCGAGTTGATATATGTTCCTTAGATAATAAATTACCTTTTGAAATAGTTAATCCTCAAAAATTTGTCTAAAAACAGTAGAAACAACCTTTCTCATGCAGAAGTGAATGTAGTCGCAATTTTCTTCAAAATTTTTAATTTCAATTCTTTTAAGTTTTTTTCATATGTCATCGCATTATATAGGATCTCAAGTTGTGTTTGATAGTGAAAACAGGGATATATCGTACATTTAGAGGGATTTTGAGATCGACAAACTCACAAAGTTGAGGTCGGTAACAGGGGAAAGGTATTCCATGTGTTTTTGCATAACTTCACATCCGTTAATGACAACATGTTAAACATGTGGAGTTATGCTTAGCAGAACTAGGTCATCAGAAACATCTCTTTCACAGGCTTGGGGCAAGCATCATTTCCAGGTATGACCATCCATTGAATCATATGATACACTGATCACACCTATAAAAAGAACTGCCATTTTACTGCAATAACATGTCATTGAGAGCAATAATGCATGTGGCCATCAATTTCCGGGGGGGGCACTTGGATTCCAAGGTTAATATTCAGTAAAGAAACCTAAAAAGGGTCTCTTTTTTTCCAACAGAAACTGTACTCGCGTACATTGATTAGGTGTCAAAAACAGCAAAATATGTTAACAAAGGGTAATTTTTTATCATAACCAACCCCCCGAAATTGTATGGTATGCAGATCAAAATATTGTAATTTGGAAGTAGGCAACCGAGCAAGCCGAGATATAATAAGGGTATATTGTTAACTCAATGCATTGCAAAAAAGGTACCACATAGATGCATTTCTTTAAAGTCCATTTCATTGGGCATCCATATCCAGCCTTTGAATACAACTGGCAACCCACCACCACCCCCCCCCCCCCCCCCGCATACATTCTTTCCATTTTTATTTGTCGGGGCAGCAGGAATCACCTGCATCAAAGAAGTCGGAGCAGCAGGATCAACTGCAGCAAAAGAAGTCAGCCAGCCGTTAAGGGATTAGCAGCGAATGAGCGATAATGCGAGAGAGTTGAAAAAATGTGGAATTGGCATTTTTAAGACTTATAAAGCAGGGATAAGGGTTTCCATTCCATATCACTGCTTTAAGTTGTTTCACAAACCACCAAATAGTGTGAAAAAATGAAGTATTGAGGATATTTGTCATACTGTCTCCCGCACATAGACATACAGCAATGGCGGCTCTTAAAATCTGCACTAAACAGCTGATTGCGGTTTACAACCAGTACAAATAACCAAAGATCAATAATGTTTGTGTTTGAGGTCAACGGTATTGGTCGTGATGCACAATACACGCTTAAAAATCTGTGATATACAGCGGGAAAGGCTTTTTTGATCTCAAGTCGGAAATTTTATACGTCACGTATAGAAATACAGAATCAGATAAAAAGTACTGTCCTTGGCTTTATACAACAAACGGATTTCAAGCCAACCACTGCAGGTTATGTTCCGCATATCCATGGCCATAACAAAAATATAAAAATATGAATTCGATGATTTTTTTGATGTTCGGATTAAGCAAATCGCTGCTAATCCCTTTAATGTGGAAAATCCAAGCCAAACGCTCCTTAAAAAAAATTAACTGAAAATGCATGGCCACATCATTATCATTATGGTATGAAGCAGTTGGAGTTTCATCGAGCAAGTGTGAGTGGTGCCCTGTAACTTAAAAATGTTTTTTTAGTTTTTTTTCCGGACAAAAAGGCTACAGAATTCCGATTTTGATGATCAACAGTGACAGTTATCAAAGTAGACCATCAGGAAAGAATTTAGTACTCTCTCAACAGTCACACCCTCCAAACTAGTCCGAGGTTGCTCTGACTATCACTCCTGATATTGGGTGGTCAGCAGTGTCTTGAGCGAAGACTTGTCGCTACCTCCAAACAGCAATAAACTACATCTTAAAAAGAAAGCTATACTTTTAACAGAGAAAATGAGAGTTGGGATTTAATTCTTTTTATTTAAAATATAGGCCTACATTTTCATTTACAACCACTCTCTGTTATAAGGGTTGGTATTAGGTAAATTCTTTAACCGGCGATTACTAAAGGGAATTTCGTGATCCCCAACCTCGGTCCGACATAGAACCTAAACAAGACGGTTCTTCTCGAACCACAAGAGTGTTGCCTGGTTGCGCACACTTGCTTTATGCTGAGTTTGGCAAAAGATGATTAGAGAGAAGAAATGCACTGTAGAGAAGTGTTACAAATGTCACATGGGGTCACAAAGGTCACAATGAGGTCACCAAGGTCACATGAAGGTCACCCCAGCACCCTGCCCCACCCCCACCCTTCCCACCCTTCCCCCTGATGCAACCCTTCCCCGATGCACCCTCTCCCTCCTTGACACCCCACCCCGCACCCACCCCGCACAACATATTTTGTGATGTGCCAAATTTGACATGATGTCAGATGGTGACATGATGCCACCAAGGTGACATGAATCCCAAGGTCACAATCCCACTAATGTCACACAGTCACAAGGGTCACACTATGCCCCAAGGTCACACAAGGGTGTCTCTGAAGGTCCATCCATGTCAATATGAAGGTCAGCAAGGGTCACATAGGTTCACCAAGGTCAACTGAGGTCACCAGAGGTCACATGGGATCACAAAGGTCCACATGAAGTCACCATGGTCAACAATAATTCATCACCAAGGTCACACAAAAGTCAAAAAGGTCACCACAAGGTCACCAAGACCACATGAGGTCCACCACCCCGCCCCTCGCCGAAGCACCTCACCCTTCCCACTTCACCCTAACCCTCAACGCACCCTACCTCAACGCACACCTAACCTACCCCATCACCCCCCACCGCAAGACCACCCCAACCCACCCAGATGCACCCACCACTCCCCCTCCATACCGCCAGCGCGCACCCCCCCCTCCCCACGCACCCCACTGCGCCACTAAGACCTCGCCACTACACCCCACCCCCACCCTGCCCCTCTTCCAACACCTCACCCTGCCCCCTCCCCAACACCCCACCCTTCCCCCTCCCAACCACCCCACCCTTCCCCCTCCCCAACACCCCACCATCCCCCTCCCCAACACCCCACCTTCCCCCTCCATTGATTCACAAAGATGTAGGTATAGTAGTTTGAATTGTAGCAAAGGATTCGGTATCGAGGTACATTGTTTAGCGATTCCGCAATTACGCATATTTAATTAGCTCATTTGCATAGCTAAGCTAGCATGTATCGGGAAGTTTCAAATGGCAAATAAGATTGCGCACCATAATGGGCTATCGTGCAGTGAAGGAATTTTGCACATCCGATACTGTTTCAAATAAATATAGCGATTACGCTGATTTTGCATATTAATCAGACTCATGTGCATATGTAATTTGCCCAAACAAAATATGCCCAACATCCAATCAGGTCAAGGAACTCTTTAACCGCTTCCTTCCAACAGTACATCATTATACGCCTTACGGAACTCCAGATAACTCCAGATAACTTGCGGGGAAAGGATTAACATTTTGACGGCCAAAATAAGCTAATTAATATTCATGAATATGCAAATAATCACAGCCAAAAAGCTACACATACTATGACTGGCACCTCACTCTCACCCCCTACCAAGTGTGAAGTAAATCGGGAGTAGCATTTAGCCAGCAGAGCATTAAAAAAAGGGTAACCGAAATGTCTGAAAAAAGATGCAAATAAGCATAATTAATATTCATGATAGCAAATAATGCAGCCAAAAGCTACACATAATACTTCATGGTACCTAAACTCTATCACCCTACCAAGTGTGAAGTAAATCGGGATAGAGTTAGCATGCAGAGCATTTCAAAAAAGGATTAACCAGGAAATGTTGAAAAATATGCAACTAAGCTAATTAATATTCAGAATATGCAAAATAATGCAGCCAAAAACCTACACATAAATTGCGGCACCTCACTCTATCATCCTATCAAGTTTGAAGTAAAATCGGGGATAGCGGTTTAGCCTGCAGAGCATTTTTAAAAAGGTTAACCGAGGCATACGGACAGACATACGAACGGACGGACATACGGACACACAAAATTTGGACTCGTATGTGCCTCCATGAACATTGTTCAGGCGGACACAAAAACAAATAGATTTTATATCATTGAATAGAACTGACCTATGCCATTTAGCCATCGAGCTCAAGTGGACTAATCTTGGTCAATCTGTAGAATTGCAATGTTGATTTTCTTCTGTAAGCGGACAGAAATTACAGCAAGTTCACAGTGGCCAGCAAAGGAATGGCATGGGGGACCGTGGGAAAACAATTTTGCTCACAACCACAAAACCGCAAGATCGGGATTTATAGCCCAAGGTTGCTTCTTTGGCTTTTTACGCTACGATAGCCCCTGAGTCCTGTACAAGCCAGGCGGCCAGTTCATTCATAAAACCGGGATCCATCAATGTCCACCATTTTGTCAAAATCTAACCGTAAAGGACCCATGTACGGTTAGAAGCCCTATGTAGGCCTAGTCTAGAATGGGCGGCCGAACGCATTACGTAACCAAACATATTTG